>CAJNIZ010047859.1:174895-191344 GCA_905231905.1 Symbiodinium pilosum | reverse complement strand
AGTCTCTATAGTGATAAGTTAGGAGGACCCCCCACCCTGTAATAGTGGTATAATAAGAATATACGAGGACCCTAATATAATCCCTATTATCCCTTATAGTCACTATTACTGAGTGGGGGGTCCACCTAAGTGATAGGTCGTATGGCAGTTTGGGCTGCAAAAGGCGGCTCCATTCCTTGAAAGACATTTACAGTCTGAGTTAAAACCCTAGACCCCTTTCAAGTCTATCCTAGGGATCATTATTCCTTAAAGGGTTCCAAGGTTTTAGCTAACAGTGATGCAGCCATCATACATGTTGCTTTAGATGGACCTGCCAGAGTCTGCACAACGTAGCAAAGTGGCAGGATAAACACGGTAATATAGTGGCCTGCATATTTGTAATAGGGTCTTAAGGATTTTCGGTGCAACCCTGTATAACTCCCATAATCCCCCAACAAATGAAAAGCCAGGTTGATGAAGCTCGAGCCCCAGGTCTATATCTGCTAGTTAGGGTTTTGGGGTTTAGGGTTTCAAATTCGTGTAAAATCATACTGGAAAAGGAAAAATACAATGAGCTGGATAACACTATCTTGCTTGAGGTTTTGGGTTTAAGGATAAATTTCCCATCTAGAATTGTTGGACAGGAGTTCCTAGCAGGGAAAATATTTGATTGTATTTTAAGCTCCGCAAAAAGCCCTTATCCACCCTTAATGGTCCTTTGGTAGCCCTAATATTCACAGTAACTCATATAAACGCTGAACCCTTTTGAGTTCTGAAGCAAAGTAAGGTGGAGCCAAACATATACGCAGGATACTAGGATGTTAGGTTGAGGGTTTCGAGGTGGTACAGAACTGAATAGGATTTAGGGTTTAAGTTTTAGGGTTTCAGGTTTAAGGTTTAGGGTTCAAGGTTTAAGGTTTAGAGCTTAAGTCAGAACATGGGAAGCATGCTTTAGCACAAGGTTTTTGATCCTAAGCCTGAACCCATGTGCCGACGCCATCGTAGGGACAACTGCGCAAGGACTTGTACGGGAGGGGCGGATACCCCAAGCCTTCAGAACTAACGGAAGTTCAGCCTTGTTACCTGTCATACTTGTATCCCCGGCCAGAATGTTCCCAAATGATCCTATGTACCCACACATGCTCGGGCGCGTACCTCTTCAAATGTCTTCCTTGGGACAAATGCTGCCGCGCTTAGAAACTTCATGTGCCTGCTTCTTAGTGTCTCAACACAGGGAGTGTCCTTGGGAGGTATCAGGATGTAAGGGAACAAGGAGAGCCCCCCTCAAGGATTACGCAGGGCTGAGTGTCGATTGAAACAAGCCTCAGGAATTCGAGATATGACCAAGTCGTGCATATGGAATACTTGGAGGGTCAGAGAGACTTAGTAAGTAGGTTAATAATGGGGATAATTAGGGTTACTATATGGTTTATAATGGTTATTAACCTACTTACTAAGTCCCCCTGACCCTCCAAGTACAAGCCGTTTAAGAAGGTCCGTAGTCTTTGTCGGGCCTCCTCTGGGGTCCATGTGGACTTGGAGCAGTGTGTGTGAAGGGTGTGTTGTGACATATCAGCTTTAAAAATGCCGCCAAGGCAAAAGCACACACACTGCATGGGAACTCTTAATCTTGACGTTCAAAAAATGCGGCCAATACTATTGAGATTAAAGATCCTGCCTGCCCGTAATGTACTAAAACAGCATAATTGCCAAGGTATAAGGCGCTTACCTCCCCCAATATCCCAAACCCCTCCAACGAAGCCTCACACTTCGAGGACAAACTCGCGAGTGACCCTAATTTTGCGTTTAGGGCTTAGGGTCAAAGTACACTTTGGTATCATGAATCCTCGAATTTACCTATACTGGGCATGGCAGGGTTTTGTCCATTCACCATATCATCCCCCCGAACCATTGTGGTATAGTATACAAGACTTCCCCAAGACCTACATCGTCTCGATAGAAAACTCATAATATAATCCCCCACAGACGCCAGTTTCAATTTCATGCTCAAGGTTTTCCAGTTCATTCTGCATTATATAATACTTTGAATTATATTTTCCGTTACCCTAAACCCTAAACAATGTGGTCCCTCCCCCACTGTATCAATCCTTTGCTAGTCAGGTGTCCCACAGTCAACGAGCATGTGCCAGTCGGACCCATCAACCTTGATAGTGATCAGCAGGCCTCAAGAACATAAGGTTTCAGGATTAGGGGCCAAGGGGTTTGGGGGCTTGGGGCTCAGGGGTAGGAGTTAAGGGTTGAAGGATTATGGATTAGGGGATTAGGGTTTGGGATTCAAGGCTTAGAGTTTGTGCTTGATGGCTTTGGGTTCGCGGGCTCAACCCTTGAAGCAAATGGATGTGCCTTTGGAGCTTGACGATAGGCCTCTACTGTCCGATGACAAGAGCAAGCACCCTCCAATTTTTAAAAAGTACTGGTCCTAAACCCCTAAACCCTAAACCCCTAAACCCTAAACCCTAAACCCTAAACCTTTTACCGCGTGCCTTTGTCTAGAAGATTTAAGGCGTGCTGAAGATTAGGCGGACGATGCTTGGGGAAACTCCAGGAGACACCATTTGTACTAATGCTCTGCGTGTGCATACTTATGGTCTTGTTCAAAAGGTCCTTGTAAAGAAGGGATCATTGGGAATACACTTCCCTGGGAGGGGATCCTAACTCCTAACCAGACAGGGAACCTTCATTATGGCCATGTCTAGAACAGGTATTTGGAACAACCACCATGATATGCATTTTACAACCTTCCTAAGAAACTATGCTGGGTATTTCTCAATCACTTGAATTATGCCGTTGATTTCTCAAACACTTGAAGCATCTATCTGGGCGGCTGTTAAGTAACTTAAGTAAGTCATGGTATGGATCATGCGTAATTAGCAGTGGCTCCCTGCTATGTTTGCTGGGCTTATGTTTCATAAATCCCTATATAGCCCTTATGGCACCAGTCCCCCTTTTATTCCCAGGTTCTTCTCCATCTGGTGCCATTATTATTACTATCTCTAAGCTGAATAGTAGTTCTCATTTGTTTTCTAATGTTCGTCTTCACTGTGGTAGCTACCAAACCACTTGTGTTTTCTTCGGTCTCACAACTTGGACGTTCAACACATAATCTCACCTGGAATCCCATGTGCGCTTACCGAAACCCGTTAAAGACTATGACCCCCTACATAGCCCTAGATTCCATTCCATTTTCTTTTCCATTTAACATTCCATTCAACTGTTGAGGAAATATTCCTACACCAGAAGCCCCAAACCCCAATGTATCCTGTGTAGCCTCTATGTATAAGTCTCCCTACATACCCGTATATAACCCTATGCCTCCACAAACTTTCGCTTGAGCTATTTGAAGCCAGGTTGCTCGGATTGCCGCGGCGATTTTTCGACGAGGGGTTGCTCCATGCCTCGCCAGGGCCCCTTGATGAAGAAGGGATAGCCTATAGTCCCCCTGTAAGTAGATAGAATATGGGGTATAGGGGGGTCTTATTGCAATATACCCAAGCCATATTCTATCTACTTAATGGGGACTATGACCTTAAAATTCGTCTTACCCCACTCCCAAAAGCAGGATTCTTGGACCGAGTAGGCTTTTGTGAAGTCCCCCTTCCCCCCCGCTCCCTCCCAAATCATCCGAAACCCCAAGCTCAACTAGTCCTGGTCATTGCGTCGGGACTCCTGGGAGGACGCTTAATGAGATGTCTTACTACTCACTACTTGGACCATAGTAGCAAAATACATTGGGAACCGAACTTGTGTTTATTGGGTAGCACATTGAGACGGTCCTGTGTGGCTGGTTGCTGAAGTAAGCTGCCCTTCCATGGCCTCAAGATGTAGGATGTAGGGTGTTGAATTTCTGGTAGTCCTTACTACCTTACTGATCCTAAGCCTGAAACGCTACGTCACCTGGGTACCCCCCCTAACAATATCCAAAATTTGGGGCATCCCTTCACTCTCAGCCCCACAACCTGGAGCCTAAACCCTTCCTTTCTTTAACGTCCAAGGTCAGTAGCGTTTCTTGGTGGTTGACGTGGGTTATATTTTGTATACAGAATAATATGCCCAAAAGGTTTGGGTACCATAGTATCCCCAAATAAACGACTACTCTGGGGAGGTTGGGAGCTCAAGGCATCAATGCATGCAAGTGACTTCTTGACAGACCTTGCAGCCCGCATCCTTCTGAAGGACATGCCTCCAGTTGCGGTGCGATGGGTAGTTTCACCACTACAGTAAGAGTTGAAGCAGACATGTTAAGATAGATGGATGCGCACATCCAGCCGCTTTGCAACTGAAACTAATTCGACTGGCGAGGTCTTGCGAGCTACCTTTTTAGCCCCGTGCCTTCGAGGCACAAAACTGGCACCCCCGTATTGAAAATTGCCTTGGTACTGTCCAAGCCTTCGACGGGTGTAGGGACCAGTCACGAGGGTTCAGGCCAAAAGCCAGACGTAAGATGGAATGTGGGAAAGCATGGCTTAAGCTGGGGGGCACTGCCATGAAAACACTGACACGCTCTACTACACAACAAATGAGCTAGAACCCTTGTTACGAGCAGCTCCGACAAGAGACGGGGGTCTATTTCCTGTCTAGAGCACTAGCCTTTGCCAGAGACAGCACATACTGCAGCTCTCACCAGGCAATACTGTAGGGGCCTAAATTATTACCGATGTTGTGCTGAGATGTGTTTGAGCTACTCTATACCAGACTTATGGCAAGGAATTAACGATCACAACGTTCGTAATTATCTATTATAAGATGGCAGTTCCCATTTTCTTTTCCATTATCCCTATATAATCCCAATAATCCCTATATAACCCATTACATAACCCTATATTAACCCGGATAGTCTCAATTCCCCAGTCTTCAGAGTTCAAAGGCCGGAGCTCCCGACCCACGGAACTGAGGAATTTCTTCAGACTCCTAAACTTCTCTTTAGGGTTTAGGGTAAGTAGGTAACATGTTGGCCCAAAATCCCGAGAGATAGCCAAAACAAGCCCATGATTCTACGCATTTTGGGGTCCAGGTAGGAATTCGCCTGGGGGCCTACAGAATTCCTGAAGTTGATTTTTCCACATGCAAATTAGACGCCCCAAGGGAACTTTGAACGTCAGCAATGAGCCCATGCAATGACTCCAATGGCCCACAATCGTAAACATACCCTACACCCTCAACCCCTAAGGATTTCCTCGGATTTCCATCCTCCTTCCTCAAGAAGCCCAATCTTTCAAAATCTCTCAGACATGAAATCTGTACCCTAAACTCGGACCCTAGACTCTAAGCCCTAAACCCTAAACCCGAAGCCCTAAACCCTAAACCCTAAGCCCTAAACCCTAAGCCCTAAAACCTTGAACCCTAAGCCCTAAACCCTAAACCCTAAGCCCTAAACCCTAAGCCCTAAGCCCCCAAACCTTAAACCCTAAACCCTGAGCCCAAAGGGCCCACCTGAGGTTGGGAAGGCTGCTGGAACCCCCGCTGCCAACAATGACGAAACGTGTGGCGAGCAGGGACATGGAAGCGCGTTTCTGGGCGTCCCTTTTTCAAAGGTTTAGGCTTTAAAGCTTAGGGTTTAGCCTGTGGGGTTTAGGGACAATAGGGATACCCGGGCTCCAGAAATTTGGACTGCTGAATAAGCTATACAGGGGTTCCCTGGCGCGTGCAAAGACTGGCCAGTGACGAGCTGTGAAAAGGCAGGATTTGTGTTTCTACTACAGCATGTGCACAGCTGATATGGAAGGACAGCAGCCTGTGGCTTAGAGTCTGATTACGGCTCATGCGCTCAAGGATACTTTGAAACCCATGTCCGTGCTTTACTTCCAGCACTTTCACTTTTCCGCCTCAGAGAATGTGTGAATTCTAATTCAAAATCTAGCCTTGAACTCCAACTAAGATAGTAGTTTCCACTTGCTTTCCATTATCCCTATGTATCCCTATCTAACCCCTATATATCCCCAAATAACCCCTATATATCCCCATATAACCCCTAATCATGGGGCACCACTAAATGCTGAATCATCTGTAGTCTCCCCTTGTACCATCAACCCTAAACCTTAGACCCACACACACACTTATCAACCCTCCTAACGTACGTGCAGCAAAAACCCAACCTTACATGAACGAGGCAGGCCTGCACCCCATGATACCTTGAGTCAGAAATGCCGACCGGCATGATCTTTTGGTTCAGGGTTTACGGTTCTAGTATACTATAGTAAAACATACTTCCGAAGGTAGGGGTACTTAGGATCATGCAGGATGTTTCAGTATTAGCCCTAATAAACACCCTGTATAATCCCAATGTCCATTCCAGTTTCCATCTTATGTTCCATTGGATGCTGCATATCGATTAGCCCTATAATTCTAAACCCTATAATCCCTAATTTCGAAACGCTAGACCCTAGAGGGTTCTGGTTATATGGCATTTATGTACATAGCCAGGGCCTCAAAAAACATGGAGTGCAAGACCTTTTTGAGCCAGATTGTTGCGGTAAGGCACATACTTTCGGAAGCTGTGCCTTGGAAGCTCAAAAGGAACCGACTATCTCAGTTGGCATAGAAAACCCTCGGGAACTCCCAGGTGATGAAATGAATCCGTGAAGGCCCATGATAGGGTTTAGGGAATTCAGTTTCCTGATGATCATATCATGTGTTCTGCTGACCTTTCCAGATGGCCGTGCCCACAACACTCTGCCAGAGCCTGCGATGAAACAGAACCCGGCGTTTTCCAAAGCCTTTGCCGGACACAGCCCCCAAATCTGAATTTTATACATGCCGCAAAAGCTTACCTTATACATCTACCTGGCTCCCATGCGCGAAGCCCAAGGATTTAACTGCATGCTACTTGAGCACCCCAGCAAAGTCAGCATTGTTCTCTGATTTGCGCAAACCGTCGTAGGCCTTGATCTCTCCAGGCTCGTCCAACTCTGAAATATGTAAGACCAAAAGACCAAATCATTATCCCAAACCTTACACCCTAAACACCTACGGCTTCTGCAGGCCCATAGAAGCAGGGGGTTTATTAGTCATGGGTCTACATTATTCTTCAACCAAAAAACTTAATTATAGCACCTTACAGTAATGCCGGAGGCTAAGTTGCTTTCGCTCCTCTTATTCCAATGCAAACTTCCTCTCGTGGTGTAGGACCTATAGAGGGTGCCTTTAAACGGGATATCTGCACCATATACACTGGTTATAGGGAACCTGTAGGGGAGGGGTACATGGTGATATATAAATAAATAAATAAATATATATATATATATTGTATTTATGTCTATTAGACATATATGTATGTGTATATATATATATAGGTCAGGGATCCCGTTTACCTATACTAAGGATTTTAATATCTTAGGCTCTTTTTGGGGGGCGTCCCCAATTTTGGAAACCTCTCCTTTTATCAGAAAGGTCAGGCAAGTTGGAGGGCTCCTGTGGGATTTCTCGCGAAGCAGCATCATGGACGCAGTTTAGGGTTTAGGGGAACATGAGGAGATTCTTGGGGTGGCCCATGGGTCTGATTGAAAAAATCCCCTTATACCCACAATACATGCGCGTGACTTTGAATAATTCTGAGAAACCGCGGGCCCAATTCGGGTTCAGGGTGTACGGAGTTCAGAGCTTAGGACACTAGTACTTGGAGCTTGTGGCTGAGAATGCGAAGCTTCTAGAGAGCACATTCTTAAGGCTAAAATTGCCCCGAACCTTCGCTGCAAACTTCAAGCTTTTGCTTTTTTTGCCGCAGTGGAAGCTGCTGCATAGGGTGGTCGTGCCAGGATTTCCTCAGCCAACGGGCGGGAATAGGGTAAAGACGATATAAGCAACAGCAACGGACAACAGCAGCACTGTGCTAAGTAAGCCGATACCTACCATGACGGTCTCAGCACAGTTCCGGACATGTTGAGCTTGATAGTTCCAACATCGCAAGCCGCACGCGCTGCTCAGAAATTTGGCTCGCATCTGAAGCTGGATTCCAGAAGCAGGATGCTGACCCTTGCCTGGTGCATGATGGTTAGAAGGTACCCGTGTATGTGAGGCGAACTTCCTTAAGATACCAGAATATACTATAATATACCAAATATACCAATATACCATAATATGCTATAATATACCATAACATGCTATCCTTTGGCCAGTCTTTGTGCGTCCTTGGAGACGGGTATAGACAGGTACTCTGGCTAAGCATTCTAAGTTTGCCGGAAACTTCTGCTTTTGCCTCAGCCTCCTTCCCTACAATACCGCACATCCCCTCAAGTTGCCCATCAACTTCTTCGAAGACCTTCAGCCAACCTTTTCCCTAGCTAAATGCGTTTGCTCACATAGGAAGTCCGCAAGGAGGCAACCTGAGATTTCCCAGTCTCTGTGTGATTTTTTTTTGCCTGCGCAAGACCCTGCTAACCTTAAGAACTCGGTGCTTCATTCATTTAGAGTCGGGTGTGCTGTTGTTCTGCTGCGGCCCAAGTCCTTGCAGTTTGGATGTTGCAGGACATGAAGCCACGATGTGGGATGGCGATCCTGGGCCCTGAAGCTAACTCCCCTGATCCTCATCCCGAACCCTAAAGCTTCAAGCCTTCTGAAGAGTACCCAGGTGAATCTATAGTGGGACCGTCGCATCTCCATAGCTTCCCTTAATACAGGACAATTTACAATAGTTCTACTTCCCAATTTAAGGGCATTTTGGTACTATACCCTATACAAGAAACCATTTGGAGTCAGGTCGGCTGAGGTCGCGTTAAATTGCCCAGTTAGTGCCTAAACCCTAAACCCTAAATAGTAGCCCTGGGGTCTCTAAGGCAAGCCCGAGTTTGAGAAACCTCCCTGTCAGCCCAGAGGCGCATCAGGCAGACCATGCTGGAGCTTTAGTCCTGGAAGGACTTACTGGTGCTTAAGGGAGAGTGGGTGAGTGGATCCTCATCTTAACCCCTATAAACTATAAGAATCCCCGAGCTCATTCTCCCACTTCCCACTTTCACCAGTTATACCTAGCCTCGTAAACCCATAGCATGCGTAAAGGACTAGGGAAGACCATCTGCATGTATGAGGCTCGTAGCAAGAAGGAGGATTTATCGGATGTGGGGACCCAAAACCGTCTCGGCTTGAAGGTGGGCTATTGAAGTGTCCCCAGCCTTGCAGAGACCTGCTACTGCCCCTGGAACTGAAAGACGTACATAAGCGGGTACAGCAGATGTTGGGGATGAGGGTTAAAGGTTTAAGGATTAGGGTTTAGGGTAAAACTGCGTAGGGCTTTCGAAGAGCCTCCTAAGAGCTTGTGGGAGTTAGTTTTAGGTACGGGTCTTCTCCATTGGGGCATTCTGTATTATGATCTTAAAAAAATCCATCAGCATCCATCAGCGTACTCCTGGCAGGCCAGTGTGATGCAAAATTGCAACTTCTGTGGGCTTTGCCATTTATCCGACATATCTCCCTATACGTGCCTCTCTATCCCCTGTTTTCCCTTTAAAGGAACCCGGTGTGCCGCAGGTCTTGCATCCGGATCTTCTACGCCTGTCCCCTGAGACCTCAAACCTCAGCCCATGAAGGGCTCTGCGGCGTGTGGAAACCCGCGCCCCAAGCCCTAAGCGTTAATCTCAAATTGTTGCGCATGAGTCCCCCATTTTTGGAACCGAGCTTGGAACATGTGCAGGGCATGATTTTGCTGTTGTTCGGGCCTAGTTTGATAGACACAGGTTGAAGAAAGCCGCCAATGACATGCAGGACTGAATTATCACCACTTGATCTTGGGTTCATGACCAGATGATGAACTGTTCTCCGGAACCCAGTACAAACTCCTAATCTTGAACCAAAGGTGGCGCCGAAAATCTCAGATCTCCAAAGACTGGAGGGACTGGAACGTTGAAAGCACAATGTGGACAGTAAGTCACCTTGTTGCATCTTCTAGGATCCCCCCCTAAGCGATAGAACGGGCTCTACTCTATGCACAAGGTCAGAAACCTGCTAGGCCTCTGAAAAAGACGAGCCAAATTTGCTTAACTGGGAATGCAGGCTCTAAAGGGGAGCTCAGGACAATAAGCAGGCTTTGGTTATCCCCCCCAAGGTCGAAATCTATAAAGCTAAGGGCTAAGGTCATGGTAATAGTTGTGGGGTCCTCATTTTGTTGGTTGAGGTTACCGAAAACCCTCTCATTACAGAAAAGGCCTGGCAAATCTTGCCCTTCTTCTCCATCGCGGTCTCGCGCTCTTTGTGCTTCAGGCATTCATCTGAGTTCAGGGCATCGGTCAACTTGCTTACTCAGGCTTTGTTGGAATGGGGAAAATGGATTCAGAGGACGATTTTGAGTTTGACCCCCCCAAACCCCAAAACACTCCACACCCTAAACCCTCAGAAGTTGGGAGCCTGGGGACCTTCATGACATAAACTTTCTGGTCCACGCGCAGAAGTTGAAGATGCAGAATGAACACCACTACCTTTGCAAAGGGAATCCTAGCCTCAAAGGCCTGAGCTGCTGTTGATGACGGACGCCGTGCATTACCCTAAGACCCTTAATGCTGTGGATTTCAATGCCTAGGGCCTAGGGACCCAAAGTGGTGCAACAATTCCACCATCAACGGCATGTAGGAAACGCCCCTCATCTTCGGCTTCTCCAAATCTACTCTTGCCCTAAGGGTCCAGGTACTAAAGCAGGATGAAGTCTATGAACCCAATGGGTTCTCTTATGCTGCTTCGGACCTGTACTATACATCATTTTGGTATTTGGGCGCTTAGGGCTGCAGGGACTCCAAGGATAACATAGAAAACTCTCAAGCAACATCAATGGAAGACTTGTTCAGTCGAGTCCCGCTGGTAACACAACTCGCCTAAACATCGTTTGCATTTGGGGATGTCTCAAGGAGGGGGAATGACTTCGGATTCTCTTTCAGGGGTTGCGGGGTCTTCATAATTTCTTGTTGGAATCGAGGACTTCTTGATAGAACAAATGACTGATTTCATGATGCCCTCTCAGCAAGACATGTGGATGAAGACATTGTAAACAGTTTCCTTAATTCCTAGACTGGCTTGTGAAAGAAGATTGAAAAACATCTGAGCACATCCTAAACCCTCCAGTTTTAACACAATTTGCAATTCCTTTCTTTTCCTAGGACATGATTGCTGCTACCACGGGCCTCTGCTTGTGTCTATCAATACCCATCCGACTGATAACAAGATAGCTTCCGAAACTACGGGGACCCCACAATAGTTCCAAAATCATCTAACCCATCATGGCGACCACAACAAAGGCACTCCTAGTTTTGCGAAGCTCCCATACTCGGGGACTAGGAATGCTTCTTGCTGCAGGGGAAGTCACCATTAGAGCCCTAAACCCTACAAGATCTCTGAAAGCTTTGCGTCTGCGCCTCTTTGCCCCCAAGCTAGTACGGACCTCTCAGAAAATCTCCACCAGAAACACCTAGCTGTCCTAAACCTTCTTACTTAAAGTTAGGAGTTTTGAGCTGGGTTGAACAGAACCAAAGAGCACTCTCATAGGAGCCCTAGGAGGGTAAGTGCTCTTGTTATGGTCATAAAATCCTAACCTGACTTAAGCCCTACACCCTAAACCTTAAACCCCCTTTACATCCCAAGCACTGAGCCTGAGGCCCCAAAAACCCGAAAGAGCCATCTGTCTGTTATGTGATCCCCCTGATTAGAATTATTTAGGGGTAATTCAGGCTCATCCAGGCTAATTACGGGGGAGCCTAGGGGGGGAAAATATAGAGGCGCTTAAGAGGGGAACCCATGAGTTTAGGGTTTAGCGTTTTGGCCCTGAAGCCCTCAACCCTGAAAACAGGTCTGGATCTTCACATGCGCCTGAGACTTTGTAGCATCTGTCCTTGGGGGTCCACTCATACGCCACCTGAGGATGCTGTCCGAGTCTGTCTGAAAAACAGTAGGAATGGAGATCATGGAGATACATGGGACAATTGGGAAGTCCCAATGATAAACAAGCATTATGCAAGATATCATTGAATTTGGGCTCTACACGCATGTGCTCTTCAGGGCCAACGTGCGAATTGAAGGGACGGCTAGGGACCCTCCTCGGTTGCTATATTTCCCAGGAGGCCGTTATGGTCTTCCTGGTCAGGCTGGGAGAAAACTGCAGCTCATGCTAGAAAGCTTGGGGTTCCAGTTCTAAAAATTGGGTGGTTTAGGCATTTTGCAGCTGATTTTTTGGCTTCTCAGGTGTTGCCATGGCCTCGGTTATGAGATGGTGGCTCGGCGCTTCCTGTCCTTGCGGCGCCCCTCCCTAGACTCTTGGGACCAAAATTCTGCGATCTACTTCCCAATCTCAACCTTGAACCCCATGTTTAGGGTTTAGGGAAGGCCTCTACTTTCACTGAGACAATTCACTTTGTGTTTGGGGTCCAGGGTTCAGGGGCCAAAAATTACATCCCAGGTATGAAGGCGCTGAAAACTGTAACTAGACTAGGCCAGGCTGTTGTAGACCCTGTATATAATCCATGTGTAGCATTTACATCACGCCTATGTATTCTGCAAACCCCCTATAAGGCTCCTTGCTCTGTGTCGGAGCACCTTGGCGGGGTGGTCGAAGTCAAAGATGCACCAAGCCCCACAATGAGTGAACCTGAGGAATAATGTGGAAGGGGGTTTGGCTGTCGATCTCTGGGGGTTAGGCTTCAGGGCTCAAGGTTTAGGAAGTACAGGGTTTGGATGGCATGGTTCCTCGGTCTCAAGATGTACTTGAAGAACGTCAGAAATGTTAGGGAAATTTGGCGCATAAGACGCCGCGACTGTTGTGACTTACCGTCCTATTTCGAGGAATCAGGCGGCTGCTCGTAAATTCTACACAACGTAAACCCTAAATCCTAAACCCTAAATCCTAAATCCTAAACCCAAAACCCTTAACCTTGAAACCTAAACCCCAAATCCTAAACCCTAAACACGAATCCTCATCTCTAACTTGCTGACTGCATTCTCGGATGCCGAGGCGTTAGGCTGCACCCATCCCCTTGCTCCCTTTCCTGAACTAGCGTCCCTTGTAACTTAGGATGCTAGAGAGTCCCTTTTTTTTTAGCTTTAGTATAGCCTATGATTTTATCAGGAACCTAGGACCCGTCCCAAAAAAAAGGAAAAAAGACGTACTGGTACACCCAGTGAAGCTGCACTCCGAAGAGAGGCTGTTAGCTGCCCTGCGCAGGGGATCTCTGCAACTCCCGAAGGTAAATGGCAAGCAATAACTGGGGAGACCCCAGCATAAACTCCAAATATCATAATCCTTCTTCGAGGGCCCCCAAAAAGGTACCCCCTAATTTTGGGACACCCCCCCTATGGACCAAGACTGCAGGACGCGTAAGTTTGCACCCCATGAAGCCTCTCTAACTGTCATTCCCAAGGCCCCGACATCATGTTCGCGAGAGACTTCTTGACAGCCGGGGTGTAACCTGGGCATGGTGTTGGGTAGCAGTGTGATGATGCTCCAGCGTGCGTGCTGTGATGGCCTAAGGGTGCAGATCGCAGGCTTGGCTCGGAACAGCTTTCCTGATCCTTGCTTTGGTGATGTGATTTAGGGATCCGCAACTGCAGCTCAGTATCAAAACAAGCTCAAACATGTCTACTGCGCGAGGGGGTTCCCCGCAATTGTAGGGAAGCCGAGCAAGAGTGACCCACAATCTAAGCCTTAGGGTTTAGGGACTTAGGGGTTTAGGGTTTCCATTTTCTTCTCCAGTATCCCTGTATAACCCCAATATAATATTGTAAGCCTTAAAGCCCCCCAACCCCTCCCCGGGTTGAAGGTTCCCACCAAACTCAAGCTTAGCAGCCATCGACGCAGGCCTTTGCTGCTGAACCGTACTCCGGCTGGTTTTCGGTCTTCTCGTTGCCTTGGGGTTTAGGGCCTAGGGTTACGGGTTTAGGGTTGGGGGTTTAGGATTTGCACTCAAGGCTATCTTAGGGTTCGAAAAGAGAACTCCCAACCTTTCAGAATTTAGGGGCTGGGGTTAGATGTGGGTGAGGTTTGGAGCTTCAGCAGGGACAGGATTCATCTCTTAAAATGACAGAGAAAGGTTGGCATGATCATAGCCTTCCATGAAAAGACTGACACGGCGAAAACAGCTTCATTGTGGTTCTTACACGTGACAGCAGCATAACCGCAAACCAGGATAACGTGTCGCCCTTGTTTTCGTCTGCATAGCTGTAGAGATCATAAGAGCTATGAGTGTGTGTTCCAACATGTCGCAGTAACCGTCGCCAACGTCATTGTGAAAGCTATAGTACTGGTTGCACCAAAACACGAGGAGGAGCAATTGTCATGGCTGTTGCAGTATCGGCGTCAACAGCAGCAGCAGCAGCAGCAGCAGCAGCAGCCGCAGCCGCAGCGGCAGCAGCGGCGGCTACAGCTGAAGCTGAAGCAGCTGTAGTAGTAGATACAATTGCAGTGGCGGCATAAGCGGTGGGCAGAAGCAGACGCAGAAACGGTGGTGACGGCAACACTATACCGCTACTGAGGACATAAGCAGAGTAGTTGTTTTACTGACGGAAAAAACATGACAAGTTCGACTGTCAGGCACGCTGCAATACCGTTCTGCGACTGCATCCGTAAGCTCGTGAACTTGTGGTGTGCAGATGTCTGCCTGAGGCCAGGGCACTTGCAAATAGGTTTCACCACGTGAGCCCCTTAGCCTCACCCCTGTGCAGAAGCCTAGTCAACAGTATGCCCTTGAACACATATAGGGTTTAGGGTCCTGGCTTAGGACCGGCCAAATGAAGAAGCTACGGCCTGTTGTGCACTGCATCAGCTACATGTAAGGGGTGTCGAAGGAACGGCAACAAAGCACCAACCTAAACCCTAGACCGTGAGCTCTTTTAGGTTATGCGGGGCTTAGTTCTCAAAAGATCCTAGGGAAGCTCTTGCTTCTCTCGTCCCAAGCTGTCAAGTAGAAGGTGAGCTTAGTCAGGCTTTGTTTCCCACATTTACCTGGAGGGTCATGGGGTAGATGATGGAAATAGCTGGGGTTATCATCTAGCCTACAGGGGTTGTAAATATGCTTACTAAGTCCCCCTGACCCTACAGGTGCTTCTAAGCCAGGAGGCAGGCCTCATGTTTCTTCACAAGTTGGGGGCTGTAAGAGATGTAGTTGACATCATCTTGGACACCCTAACCCTGCATCAAGTTAATATGACAGAAAAAGTCAAGCCTGCCTTGAGAGAATCTACCGAACCCTAACCCTAAACCCTAATCCCCCAACCCCTGAAAAATTACCCTCAGAACCCCAAAGCCCTCAACGCAACCCCGAAAGAGACGAAGAAGGCCTAATCAACTTCAAACCCAACGAAGTTGCAACCTTTCATCCACTCTCGACTTTGAAACTCCCAACAGCTTCCAAACTAAGCGCGCATCAAAAGAACTGAAAACCCTAGGCCCCAAACCTGACACTCTTGAATCCGGGGCAGGGGGCTCAAATCTTACGCCATTTGCTCGTTATATGGGATATGTAGGGAGCTTTAAAGGGGATATATACACAGGGTTGTATTGGTTCGATAGGGATCTTATAGGGGGCTTCTTAGGTTTCTGTGACGATTTTTACTAATTAGAATTATGCAGGGTTATGTGGGCTATAAATGTATACAGAGGAATGGAACAGAAACATGGAAACTATTACAAAAATGTTCGCGACCAGGAGCCCAGATGCCTTACCTCTATTCTTTTAGGGTGGTTTAGTAGGGAATGAAGGAATGGGAAAGAACATGGCCATAATATCACTGGGGATGACATGGGGGCTACTTTCCTTTCGGTCCACATTGCTCCATTTCCTACTAAGACCTAGCAGGAACAGTCTGAAACCCACACATCCCGCCCCCCCCTCCCCCACTGTTGTGCGTTTTCATATTCCCTTATGGATATGATTTTGGATTCTCCTAACCTCCAGATCCTATAGCCCCTTTCCCTTTAAATGGAACGAAGGTTTGCGTATCATTTCCCTGTTTGCCATCTGATTCTGCATTCGCTGCTACGACGCAGCAAGGTCCACCCTCTGCCATAAACCTGAACCCTAAACCTTAAAACCCTAGACTGTGAACCCTAAATCTTAACCCCTAAACCTGACAGCCTTAACCCTAAATAGTAGCCCTAAGGGTCCAAGGACCTAAATAATAGGGTTTTAGGGCCCAAATACTATATTATCAATGGTATTTGGGCCTTAAAACCCTATTATTTGCGTCCTATATACCCCTATAAACCTCCTCTATATCCCTATATAGTCCCCCTATAACCCTTTTAAAGGGACCCTAGTATTTGGGTCCTTGGACCCTTAGGGTAGTTTCAAATGAAGTACACGTCGACCCGACCTCGCAAAGCTTTGTCTTGCGGTGTACCACCAAGTCCTGGACCAAACTCGGCACTGTGTATGGGTTTTTAGGGTTTAGGGTTTAGGGTCTAGGGTTTTTAGGGTTTAGGTTTTAGGGTTTAGGGTTTTTAGGGTTTACTGGGTTTAGGGTTTAGGGTTTTTAGGGTTTACTGGGTTT
>CAJNIZ010047859.1:155573-174795 GCA_905231905.1 Symbiodinium pilosum | reverse complement strand
TTAGGGTTTAGGGTTTTTAGGGTTTACTGGGTTTAGGGTTTAGGGTTTTTAGGGTTTACTGGGTTTAGGGTTTAGGGTTTTTAGGGTTTAGGGTTTAGGGTTTTTGGGGTTTACTGGGTTTAGAGTCTACTGGGTTCTTGTTGAAATACAATTAAAAACAGATCTTTTTTTTTTGGTATTGGGCACAGGTGTCCATAAAAATGTAAAATGTTGTTCTGCAAGAGCCCAGTTTAAGGTCATGGTTTTAGGGTTTGTGGTTTTCGGGTCTTGGGTTTTTGAAGGTTTGGGGGCTTAAAGGGCCTGCTTCTAGGGTTTAATGTTTTGGGGTGTTGGGGAGCTTAAGTTTTTTGGGGGGTTAACGGCTTGGGGGGTGAACAGAGGGTGAGGTTTTAGGGTTGAGAGTTTGAGGGTTAGGGTTTTGTGAAGGCTTGAGGTCTCGAGGGTTTAGGGTTGGAGGGTTTCAGGAGGGTTTAGGCGTTGAGGGTTGGGGTTTCCAACTGGCATCTAAAGCATATTTCGGGCTCCGAAGCTAGCCGGGCTTTGGGAGTTTCCTTTTCTGTTGAGGGAGCGGGCGTTTTATTCTAAAGGATTCAGAGTCTAGAGGTTGATACAAGACACCCTAAACCCTAAACTGTACCCCTATTCCCCATTAGGCAGGACTGAACCCTTGCCATTAGCGGAGACTCCAAAAATCGAACAATCTGAGCCTTGAGTCCTTGCAGGACCCCCCAACTACCCTTAATTAAGGTCTATGTAGGTCCTATTTGTGGGTATTTGGGTCTTATAGTTGGTATCCATTAGCTCCTTCTTAGCAGGGCGAGAGTGAAGGGCATTCAGGGGTTTTGGTAGACCTGGACCCTAAAGCCCAAAACCTAAACCCTAAGGTTCAAAAGCCTTAAACCCTCAACCCTAAAACCTAAACCCTGAAGCCTAAAACCCTACACACCCTCAGCCGTAGAACCTAAACCCTTAAAACCCTCAAACCCTATGACCCTAAACCCCCAAACCCTTAACCCTCAAGAGCCTATAAAACCTAAAACCTCAAACCCTGAACTCTGAGGGATAACGGGGTCCTGTTCGACGTGGCCTGTGCAGTGGCCTGGGTATTGGATTGATTAGGGTTTAGGGATTAGGGATTAGGGTTTAGGGATTAGATTTAGAAAGTCATTGTTTTTCACTCCTTTTTCCACCCCAAGTCAGGCCAGAAAGCGTATCGACACGCAGGAGTTAAGGGAAAACACTGGGGTTTAGGGTTCTGGGTTGCTGTTCAGGAATTTCCATTGAAGTACTACAATAATAAGGAAACCCTACTATTCAGTATATACCCATATTGTGATAACCTATTTTAAGTTGCTCGGCAGCAACCCATGTAAGTCTGAGCTTCTACAGTTTAGGGTTCAGGGTTTAGGATTCATTGCTTTAGGGTTTGGTTTAGGGTTTAGGGCTCGGGATTTTAGGGCTTAGCGTTCAGGGTTTTAAGGTTGAGGGGTTTATGGGTCTAGCCTTAGGGTTTAATGGTTGAGGGGGTTCTACTCCCGGGTGCTGAGTGTGGAACGGAGAAGACGATAGAAACTACTTTGGGGCTCAGGAGTTAGGAATTAGGATTTAGAGTGGTCAGCATATTGGCACGACTACCGGGATTCCCCCTTTGCTTACTAAGCACCCGGCAAGCTACTGACAGACGACATCTTGCACTACGTGGGATACTCCATGCATTTCGGGTACTACAGGGGCCTAAATAATTACCAATATCATTTTAAGGTCCAGTTGAGGTACCATATACTATAATTATATAAGGAATATGGAACGATAATATAGGTAATTATTTAAGCCCCTATATTAATCAATGCAATGCCTGGGAGAAAGTCCTCAACGTCATGTCGCCTTGGTAGCCTGAGGTTTTCTTGGCACCCTTCCGAAATTTTGTGAGGAATGCTCCTGAACCCGACACCTTGTGCATCCTGACTTGGGTCTCCAACTCTCAAATTATCAACATACCCATCCTAAACCCTAAACCGTGTCACCTGTGGACTCTGACTCGAATCCCGGGAGCAGCCGCAGTGGTTGCGATAGTGTGGGCCCAAGAGTCGGCAACAAAACACAACTTACTTTTGTCCGTAAGGAATAAGGGAATATAGTATATATGGATCACCTGGACCCCAAAAGTCTGTAGAATAATGGCCATTGGGGCTATGTTTAGAGGTCTCGGGCCATAATTTTACCTACCTGCCGGGTTCGGGGTCAGGTACTGTATATATATATATATACACACATATATATATATACATATCCATAATATAAGGATCATATTCCCGTATTCCTTACTACCCACCGGTAAGGCAAGGGGTGGACAATTCAAGACCCCAGGGATGCTTATAGGAAATGTTTCAGCTCAAAAGTATCTACATGCGGTTTAGGGTTTAGGGTTTAAGGTTTCGGGATTAAGGTTTAGGGTTCAAGGTTTAAGGTTTAGGGTTTAAGGTTTAGGGTTCAAGGTTCAGGGTTTAGGGTTTAAGGTTCAGGGTTTAGGGTTTAAGGTTTAGGGTTTAAGGAGTTTAAGGCTTAGGGAACAGCTTGAGACTACGGGCCCCTAGTCTGGACCCTTAACCCTGGGATCTAATAGACCTAAGATATACCCCAGCGTTTAGGGTAAGGGCTTAGGGTTTAGTGTTTAGGGTATACCCTACATTTAACCTGAAGGGTCCCTAGAACACACCAAAAACGCAGACATATCAAGTCTTCAAGCCGCCCACTCACATAAGTGATGTTATTGACAGTGGCGATGTTTCGAAGCAGTGGGATCCCTCGAATTAAGCCCCACCCCTCCAGACTTCCAAAAGTTAGAGGGCGGTTGACTGGACCCTTGCTATTGTGAACCTTCTATTGTCTCCCAGCTGTCCGATAATTATCCTGTTCCTTCACGTCCTGCTTGCCAACAGGAAGTCAGATCCTTATCTCACACCTCTTGGAAGAGGCCACAATTTTGGGAGACCTCCTTGTAAACAGCTGACGCAGTGGAACGTTCTACTCCAACGGAATCTCTTACCATGAGGGCATATCTCTAGCAACACCAGCTTAAATCCCTCTGCAGGGTTCTTCCTCCACACATAGCATAAACAACCGCCCCCCTGCTGAATAGACCCTGCCAACCCTAAACCCTAAACCCTAAACCCTGCCAAAGATTGAGTCAGCCCCATCTGGGACCCCAGCTGTTCTGACGGTAGCACTTCTCATTCCTCAGCTTGTTAGCAATGAATTGTGGCGGTTTAGGGTCTAGGGTTTAGGGTTTAGGGTTTAGGGCCAACACAAACAGCCCCAAGAAGTACCAGACCCACATGTCGTAGTTTCCATAAATAGGGGATATGACCTAAACCCTAAACCCTAAACCCTAAAACAAAATCGGGGATCCCACCACGGTGGCTTGAGGATGTCAAGATTCGGCCGGCAGGGATGAAGGGAGTCAGGGTTGTGATCAGTTGGCTTAGGGCTTAGGGTTTGCCACTTCATGGGTTTTAGGGTCCAAAACAAGCCTTGAGAAGGTCTCTGTGTAAATTTGAATACCTGAGCTCCACACGGGGCCGTGCATTGGGGTGTCTCTGCTAAGTGTCCCCTGCCACATGTACAAGAAGTCCTTACACACCCTGCTCCCTCAAAACACCACGAGGCGCGGTGTGAGCACTATACAGGGGCACAAGCTTTCATGGGTTCATCATACGTTCGAACTCGGGTTTGGGATCCCCAGACACTGACCCTAAACTCTGAATCCTAAGCTCTTCGTGCCCTCAAAATCTTACGTCGCTATCAATCCTCACAGAGCCATAAGCCCCCAAAATGCCCGACCCGTAGTGACCCCGTCAGTATACTCAAATTTCAGGTCTGTTTTGGATGCTCTGATTGATACAGACTCCACTTTTTCGTCGGATACTCGGGCACCGTAGCCTCTAGGAAATTTGAATATACCCAGGCCATATGCATACATACATATATATATATATAGACACAATACATAATATATGATCATATATTATACATTAATGTAATGCAATAGAGTATACTATATAGAATCATCTATAGTAAAATATCCAGCCGCTAGAAGCCCTGAGCCCAGCCCTCAACCCGCGGGCAGCCAAGGCACATGTCCCACTGGTACGAGATCTCCGACGGCTTGTCAAAATCGTAGAGGCACCAGGATCTGCAATGGTGGAACCTTGTTGCCGTTAAGGAACTTACTTGCAGTTACCATGTTATGGGTATATAGTGAACAGTGGGGTTTCCACATTATAGTATTTGTTAACAAAAGGCTCCTTAACAGCAGCCCAAAGTAGTGGTGGGCTGAGGGTGCCAGCTGTGCTGCTGCAGGGATAAGTTGGTTGGGGCCGGCATATTGAGCTACAGTCAGTACTACCCAGGTAGTCAATGGACATGGGTTCCTTAGTAGGGGACATGTTAGGGATGATGCTAAACAACGAGACGCACCCCGACGTCCACTGTTCAGGGCCCCTAAATCAGGCTAACAGTAGTGCATATGAAGAACAACGTGGGGATTCCCTCCTTCTTTCTGTTCTGAGAACTTGTGCGCTTGAAGTGCCATAGGTCAGGGTCCGGCAGAGCTATCTGTCAAGTGCATCTGACTCCGGCCTATAGCATAGCATGTTCTGGTAACCTGCACTTGCCATCTTCAAACGGCTCTTGTTCCCACTGTCTGGGTTCCTGAACGAGAAATGTAGACTGCTACTGGGCCATATAACAAGATCTAGAACGTCCAGAGGTACATGCACTGTTGAGACGATTGCAGGAAGAAGTTGACGAAGGAGTCCAAGGAAGGCATTTGCACATGTAAACCTAACTTCCACCTATCCTACCCGACGTACGATTCCTACAACTGCCTCTAACCCTCTTGAAGGAAAGCCACTATGTCAGGCTCCCGAGGCGTGGAGAACTCGGGACTCCAGATCCCAGTACCATTTAAAACTCTAGCTGCGCACCATACCCTCAACTCGCCACGAACTTCTTTGCGGCCTTAGGTGTTGCCTAACTTCAGAAGGCAAGCGAGGAGGACTGGAAAAGGGCTCTACCACCACGGTGTGTGCATAGGGATTTGCTGATAGGACTGCGCATCTGCCACGGATGAAGAAGAGTCTTACGTCCATCTAATGCGATGCCATAAAGCAAATTCGTGTTTATGCTGCATGATTCGGACCCATCACTTTTTTGAGCATGCGGAAGGGCAGCTTGCAGTAGCAGTGCCAACCTGTACCACGGTGCCTTCAAAGGTGTGAGAGGAAACTGGGAGGAAACAATTAGTTCACTTGCTAGTCGAATAAGATTTCAGGCTTCCAGACTCTTCCCAGAAACCTTCAAAAAAGCCATTCCCTTCTGAGGTGCCCACCTAGATCCTGGACCCTCCCTACTAAAGTTTCTAGAAATATTTCCAATACAATCTTTACGCCATTTCGCCTGACCACATGAGCTATAACTTTTAACTTCTAGCATCCCCCTTAATATGCCCAAAAATACTCCCCTAAAAAATCCCCTATACAATCCCCTCGAAGGAGGTCAGACCGTAGCTTACATAGTACTTAATTAGGCTCCGACCTAGGGTCATGCAAGATTTTCTCCACCGACGGTAAAAGCATGAAGGCTGCTCAAGTGAGGGTTTCTCAAAAAGGGGGGGCCCTAGGGACCCCAAGGGGTATAGAGGGATTATAAGGGGATTATATAGGGCCCCCTTAAGGGATTATATAGGGGTTATATTAAGAAATACCCAAGTTAAGCCAGCAGACATGAAGTTTGCCAGCGATCGCCGCACGAAGGGCGTCGTAGAAGGATCACAGCTGACAGCCTAGATCTGGCTGCATTTTGTGTCTGCCTTTGGATTTGCGGTGATTACCCAGACCCTCCTTTATAGTTCCTTTTTGGGTAGTATATTATAATCCCTTACCCAAAAACCATAACAGACGCAAAAAAGAGCCACATCGGAGCCCTTGGGTAGTATAGGGAGTGAGGTTAAGGCTTCATGCTACGATGGCTGCTTGGCAGTCTACCAAGCTGAAGCCTCTTGGGAGTAAGGGAACCCTGAAAGGCATTGATGTATAGTAGCTCAAGGCCTCAAAGCCTTCTGATATGAAGCCCGGACAAGATTCCGTCGTTCTGGGTTTACTTGACATCCAGTCCCCCCACCATGCTGAGGTGGAGTTTTTGTCTTGGAGGGCCCCTAAGCACAAAACCCAGCCGACATGAAGAATGAGTAGTACAACTACTAATTGTCCGGTGCAATCTGAATGGGGCAGCATAAGGCGTGCTCCACCCTGAAATTTCCGCGCCAGGTAGTCTTGACATCCATATGGTCCCTAAACCTTAAAGCCTAAACTCTAAATCCTAAACCCTAAGCCCTAAACCCACACTGTGGATCTGCAACAAGCTAACTCAACCAGCTCAAGTACCTTTATGGTGCATGCCTAGGCTCGAAAGTACCTATATGAATCCTCCTTTGGGCCTCAATGATGTACTACGAGTAAGTTGGTATTTAGACTCTTAGGGTATTGTAGTTGTAGCGCCAAGATAACCCCTAAACCCCAAACTCTGAATTCTGAACCGACTAGACCTACACAACGCATGAGGGTTTCCGAAGATTAGGGGTACAATTTGGGGGGTCTCATTAGATAATGAGGATGATGGTATTTTGGGGTACTACTTGTGGAAACTACCACATTATCGACTCAGCCCCTTCGCTCGGGCCTTCTCTGACAGGTCGTGGCTGTAGCTGCTCAAATTACCTAAAAGCATGTTGGAGTCTTTTGGGCTTAGGGTGTTCGCGCTCCGATCTTCGGGGTTTAGGATTTCAGAAACTCAGCAGTCTCCCCTAAACCCTAGGGTTGTAAACCCTAAGTGCCTAGTAGGGAACTGGGAGCTTGACTGTTGGTATTTTGCCTGGCCTATCCCGGGGTGGTCTGATTGATCCACTCCTTGCCAGAGCAAAGGGCTATCTTTGGGCACCTTGCTGCAACACTCTGGGGACGAGGTAAAAGAGAAGGAGACGCAGACGCGTACGCAAAATGCAGGATTGTTGAGATAATGGTCCCTTTGGAATACACTGAAAATTGTATAAATGTGATCACAATTGTTTTGACTACACGGGGTGCATCATTTTAGCAACACCCGAGATGGTTGACATGGGGCTTCCAATGTACAGTGTTTTTTTGCGAACTTCACCTGGCAATGGAGGCCCAGATCAAGCTCAGAAGCTCAGTCTTAGGAGAATCCTCTGCGCTTGGCCTGTCCTTCTACTGCTATTATCCTTAGTATTCTTTTTGTTCTCATTATTATGATTTCATGTACTTGTTACGTTTCTACGTTTGTTGCGGTTATAGTTCTGCTTACTCGTGTTACTGGTGTAAAGTAGAGGAATTGCTTCAGGCCGTTGCTTCGGGTTAAGAGCTTGAAGTAGATTATTGTTGGCTCCAAATGCAAAGAAGGTCGAAGTCAAAACTTGCCTACTTCGGGTCGCAAGTATGTCAACCCCCTCGCGCCCCCAAATAAAAGACATTGCCCCAGGCAGTGCGTAGTACTACATTGGAGTGGTTTTCATTGCTGGGGGAAGGGGGTCAGGAGTTCATTCACGCCTCTAACCCTAAACCGTAAACCCTGAACTCTGACTTCAGCCAGAGGCGCCACAGTACGACTCCATGATCTTGTTGGTGATTTTGGGCTTCTGATGCATAAGACATTCCTTCGCAGCGTCAGGCAGGCTGATACTTCCTTTGGAGGAAGCAGATTTCAATGTCGCGGCTTTCTATTTCTGCGACACAGCAGTCAGCAGATTACCTCGGCGTTTTATTTGAATATATACATTGCGGAGCCATATGTGAGCTGAATTTGGAGATAGCAAGATGACTTCAAAGCCCGCTCAAGATTCGCTCCACGCACAAAAACCACCATGGGCTATTACACCCTAAAATTCCCTATTAGGACCCTATTAAGGGCAGACTAAGGTACCCTTAAGGTCTAATAGCCCATAGTGGAAGCTTCTGGCACTGAGCTCTCTGGCCGGAGCGATCCTGCACACATGAAAATATCCTCACCCTGTAGGAGCTGGCCATCCACCGTACAAACCCTTAGCCTGAGTCTGACTCTCTGATTTTTTGGGGAAGGTAGGCCGACCTACTTGGGAGAAATCCAAATCCGAGCTCTATGAGGGATCCGCGCCATCTGTGCAAATACAGAACGATGCCGAGCGTCATTACCCAATAACGATACCACTATTGACGCCGTTTCCAAACCCTAAGCCCTGAACCCAAAACCCTAATCTTCAGAACTGTTGTGAGCTGCGACACACTTGGTAAGCGACAAAAAGCATATGGAATCCTTCATCTGAGCCGCCTTCTCGGCTGCCACGTACATACGATAGAGCATCATATATATATATATATGCATATATGATGCGCACATTCAGGGGGAATGGAAAAGAACATGGAACTACTACATTATCATTTGTCAGGCCTCCGAAGCTAGACAACTCAGGCTCCCTTTTGAGTTCTCACTTAGTAAATACAAGGTGCCAGCGTAGTCGTTGAGGTTGTTGTCGTAGACGTTGAGGTGGTAGTGGTTGTGGTGACAGTTGTCTGGGCAGAGCAGCGCAGGAGAACTGCGGGAATACACGCATCTATCCAGTGTGAAGGAGATGTTTCAATCAGGGCGTGCATGCTAGTGCTCCTGTTGCGATTAATAAGAACCGGGTCAACCAAAAAAAGCAGGACGGTCACACACAAAAAAAAACACATCACACATTAATGCGCATAATAAGAACCAGGCCAGACGAAACACCAAACACACGTAAACCCTTCACCCTCAACTCATTATTGTAGCTTCCATTTTATTTTCCATTTTCCCAATATAACCCCAATACTGACGGTGTCACTTTAGGAAGATAAGGCGTATAGGCCGCAAGCACAATTCATAGCGGTAAGCTTTAGGAGGGAGTCAGGTTGAGTTCAATCTGCTCCTCGACTGCAAGCACCAACATATGCTGGAAGAAATGCTGTCCACACAACGCTCAAATTGGGTACATGGGGTTGATGCCCAAGATCCTGCATGACCTTGGCATACTATGATGCCATAATTGTCACGGCATGAGGTATTTAGGGTAATGCAGGATCTTTTTAATGTCAAACTTACTAAGGGCTCTCAACAGTTAGGTAGCTCTTTGACAATGTTGTTTAGGCTGCTAGCCCTATACTGACACAGCCGAAGACAAGCCACGCATTTAGGTAGCAATCCCTGAAACCTAGAACCCTAAACCCTAAATGCAAAGCCGTAGTTCCTGACTCCTACACACTTTACTAAACCAAACCCTGATCCGAAATTCCTAATCACTAGCCCCATATGAGCCCCAACCCAAAAACTGAGGCCCCAGCTGTGGTGGTAATTGTGCTAGTCGTGGTGGACTCAGTACGTCAAAGCTTGTTATGTTGATCAAATCATGGATGCTCCTCTGAGGGGTTTGAGGGGTCTATGGGGAGACATGAATTTGACAAGCGCCCATTTGTTGTGCGGCTGGTTCTCACGGCTATGGAAGAGCGATATGCAGAGGGACCTCAACAAGGACCGCATTTTGATACTACACAGTGGAGGCTGCAAACAAAACAATGAAATACTGCCAGGCTTTGGTAGAAGTCCTTCAGGGCCACGCCACCGACCTGAATGGCAAACGCTTACTGGGAAGGATGCAAAGTTGCCACAGGCTGATTTCCGATCCCCTGAGCCCTGATGCGAACCAACCCCGGGGTTTATAGTCCCGCTTAAGTAGATGAAATATGGGTATATGGGGTCGTATTATAATATACCCAAAGCCATATCCTATCCTAAAACCCTAAACCCTGAACCCCAAACCCCAAACCTCTACTTAAGGCGGACTATAAGCTGACATTCTAACACGTAATGCTGCCATACGATACTCTTGAACTCCTTGCGTGCATACAGACCTAACAATTTATCGTCTGACCCCAAAGGCTCCAGTACACAATGATCATGTGCTTTGGGGTGCTTACAATAATAATCGCTACTTAGCTTTGGGCAGTAATATGATAGTTATATACTTTGGACCCTTAGGTTGTAGCCTTAAACGAGATCGCTCTGCCTTGAGGTGTAACTCCGCTGGCCTCTGAAACCTTCAAGATCTAAAACAAGATTGGGGCTGCGGCAGTGGTGGTTGTTGTGCTCCTTGGCACAAGCTGTTTCGAAGCCACATGTTGCATTAACTTAAGGATTTAAGGTACCGTAGTCTGTGGAAACAAACGACTCCGGGAAAAACTGATTCGCGCCTCACCTACCTATGTATGTATACAGTCAAATCACATGTAACTAGATCGACTCCTTGGACACTTGCACGGAATCCCGCGATGTGTCCCGGGAAAGCCAAGCAAGCCTCACTTTATAGCGTGTTTTGGCTGCCTCAAGTCTTTAGACTGCGTGTTAAGATGCAAAATTTCGCTCATGGAGTTTCGGAGTAGCTGATGCTTGCAAACGTAACACTGACATGACGCCCCGTTCGCGGATATGAGGATAGGACAGCCAACATCGAAGCTGACTTTGAATTGAGGCTTTCAAGTCATGAACTTTTTCCGAAAAACTCCAACTACCTGGCAGGATCTCCTATGTGACTCAACGCCAGCACAACCAAGACACGTGGTGGTGGTCGAGGTGGTGGTAATGGTTGTGGTGGAGGTGGTCGTGGTAGAGGTCGAAGTGGATGTCGTTGTCGTTGACTAGGCCAGGGCTTGGGCAAAGCTTGCAAGGAAAAGCTAACACATGCCATGTGTGTCAAATCTTCCAGTGGATATCCAGTAGCTGCTCATCTATAGACTCTGAGACCCAAGATGTAATTCCAACGTTGCGCACAAACGATCAAGAGGCTACGCATGCGGGTACCAAAGAAAGCGAGGATGCAAACTGCCACCTGGGCGTCCACCGACCAGGAAGACACGCGCAAGAACAAAACGCCAGGCGTTCTATGTACACGCATGGTGTACCTGACCTTCTTGGGATGGTTGTAACATGAGGACATTCACTGTGCGAGGGTAGCTTGCGTTTGGCATGCACCCGGAAGCGGTATTCGTAGAAGCACCTCAGTCAGCCCTGAATCTCTGGTTGCCCTAAGGGTCCAAGTACCCAATAATTAGGTACTTGTGTATTGGGTAATAGTAATTATGGTACAGGGTTTGGGTAAGTATATGATTATTGGGTACTTGGACCCTTAGGGTCGGTGAGCCTTGGAGGGCCAAAACTTGAACCCCTTGGCCCGGCAGGTACCCATTCCTCGACCGAGTCTATGGAGCCTCATTTGAGCAGTGTTTTTTTGGTGGTTGAACCTAGTAAGATAATATTCCTTATATAAAATACTATACCTAAAAGGAGGATAGAATCTTACTCTATATTGGGTACCATAGTATCCCCAAATAAAATACTACTCATTTCATCTTCGGTCGTTGATAGGTCCCCTAGGGTTCCCACAAAAGCACCTTTCCTCTGAAACCCAACAAGCATCTTTCGCAAGATTCAGACCATTGGGAAGTTCGCCCTGCCTGTATCCACCGTTTGGGATTATAAATATGACGTGAAGGGGCTTTGATTCTGGAAAATACTCAGATTGGTGATTAAGCCTGGAGTCTCAGGCGAGATATTGTGTTGGCTTCAGCTTTCAGGGGCCTAAAGAGGCATCTGAAACCTAGAAGAACCCTTCACCAGTCGGGCAACTCGACAGAGGGGAGTTTTACCTCATTCAAAGGACATTTCCTTACTCCTCCATGGTAGCATTTTCTGCGTCTCATTGGCACCATCTGAGGGGAAGCAATAAGCTCTAGAAGCTGCACCAGGGAGCATTGTTGAAATCGGTGCAGGGACATAAATAATGTTGAATTGCTTTACCCTGAGCCCTAAACCTTTAACCTACCCAGGAATGAATCTAGTGGAATCAGTGCCCCTGCTGTGTAAGGGCTGGTATGAAGCAGCTACCAACCCGGCACTCCAGAAATTGGAGCAAGGTTTGAAAGGACAGGGTAGGGCTTAGGATTCAGGGTTTGGGGTTTTCGAATTTATGGCTTAGGATTTAGGGCTTAGGGTTTTCGAATTTAATTAAGGTTTTCGAATTTAGGGTTCAGGATTTAGGGTTTAGGGTTCTTGAATCTAGTGTTTTTGATTTAAAGTTTAGGACTTAGGGTTTAGGATTTAAAGCTTAGGAGTTAGGACTTAGGTTTTGTTTAATTTAGGGTTTAGGCTTTAGAGTTTAGGATTTAGGATTCAGGGTGTAGGGTATGGAGCTTACCGAGCAGGTTCTGCATAGACAGCATGTGGCAAAGCCGTCGCCTTTCAGGCTTACTCTCAACGCTATGGCTGCATCGCTTTTGGCACCCCAAATGGGACCAGCAGATTAAGAGCTTACCTCACAGCCTAATGACGCTCTACCCACATACTTACTGGTGGTTAGCAGGGAAGGAGAGAATATAATCCCTATATAACTGAAGAGTCCCTAAACAATCAAGCGAGTCGAAGCGCAGTTGTGGTGGTTGTAGTCGTCGTGGAAGTCACAGTGGTTGTGGTGGTCGACGTGGTTGTGGTCGACTGGCGCATGTTTGAGTGAAAGGGGTGGGGGATTAGGAAACCGGTCACAAGTCATGGTTTAAACTCTGCCTACGCAATAGCAGGAAAATAGAAAGCTTGCACGTAACCAACTCTCAAATTTTTAATGCACCGTTACTAAAGATTCGGGATTCAACGGTACGGCTTGGACATGCCTAGCGGGATGTTTCTTCTGCAAAAGCAAAACCACACAAAGCAAAAACAGCAAGAGCTTCGACCAGCCATAGGGAGCCATGCAGGCACGCGGAACACGTTTTCATGCAACAGACAGGCGTATCAGGTAGACTGCGCCAAAGCTTCCACAACGGCAAAGATCACCCCCAAGGGGCAACAAAATCGGAACCCAAGTAAGCCAACAGTCTACACCACCCTCGGCGTGCAGCTACATTGTTACTCCTTCGCAATACCAACCCTCACCCCAAAATGATAATCTGAAGTACAACTCCACTTACGGACTTCAGGCTACCCACGAGCCTCCAAAAGTGCCCCCAAACATCAGGCCTAATTAAACCCTACCAGTCTCAGATGCTGGCCGTGGAAGTGGTTGTGCTGGTAGAGGTCGTGGATGTTGTTGTGATGGTGGAGGTGGTGGTTGTCGACTGGGCGCTGTGAGGCTACAGTATGTTCCCTCTGGTTCAGGTTTGGGTTTAGGGAGGATTGCTGTTCCTTCGTGCGAGGCGTTGGCTGTAATCATACCAATTCTCCCTGACCGTTCTGCTTAGCAATGTCCTGAGCTTCAATGCCAGAAGTCTAGGCTGAAATCCGCAAACACAAGCCTACGCCCTGAGCCCTTCCAGTAGCATCGCCTTGCATGCCCTGAACCCTTCACCTGCCGCTTGTTTGTTGGGGGCAGAAGGGATGGAAAAGAAAATGTAAGCTGCAATATCACTAGGGTTTCCCTGAACCCTAAACCGGAGCTATTAAGGGGTCCCTTCTTCCATTCCGCGCTATCAACCAGTAAGTGCAACCCGCGGTCTTGCTCGAATTGCTGGGCTTTCCAAACCAGCAGCCAAGTACCTACAGATTAGTAGTACTTACCCCTTGAATGGTAGGTATACCCCACCAAACTGTAGGTGATTGGGGTAACAGCTAGCCACTGCCTGAAATCTGCGGCAAAGGCTGTGGCCCTTCTTGCTCTAGCAGGACCTCGAAGTCTATACACATCACCTGCTTTGGAGTCGAAGGAGAAAACATACTATAATGAACCCCTGCCTGAACCCAGTTTCCAATTCATTTTCGATGTTCTTTTCCGTTTCTTTTCTGACAGTAGCTCACCATGCTCCTACATCCTACACCGTAAACCCTAAACCCTTACTCGTCCCTTGCTAAGCCTCATATTGATAATATCTGGACCCCCCAAAATAGGCAAAACAATGGCCCAACACTCCTTAAACCAGCCCAACACAAGCCGTTATTCTACATACTTTGGGGATTCAGGTAGCTCGTATACCTCCTTGCAGCCCTAAACCCTAAAAGGCATATAGGCAAAGGAAAAAATAGGGGCTCGAAGGCCTGGTGTCTATTACTATCTCACAAGCCTCATAACTCCTGCAGCCTGAGCCCTACGTATATCCCTGCATGACCCTACATAGGTCCCTAAAAAACCCTAAACCCTATATATCCCCTATATAACCCTCTCAAACTCAACAAGTTTTGAGAAACCGGCATTTGCTTGAAACTTGAAAAGCATCAAACGACCCAGGGCCTCCAAATAGATCTTGCCCACACCCCGAATCTGATTTGCAAAAAAAATCCCAAACCCATGGAAATGGCCAAGCAAACCAGCTTTCTACCTACTTTTGAGCTTCAGGTTTAAGCTGAACTGTGCGCTCCATATTATCATAATGGGGTCCCTAAACCCTAAACACGAAACCGTGTTCATGGGGTCCCCGGCGGTGGTGGTAGTCGTGGAGGTTGTGGTGACCGTGGTCGTTGTGATCGTGGAGGTAGAAGTCGTCGTCTGATTTCGGGAGACGGGGATTCTACTGGTAGGATATAGGGCATATGTATATATGTATGTATATATATATATGTATATATACATATATTATATATATATATATTTCTCTCTCTCTCTCTCTCTCTCTATTTGTTTATTTGTTTATCTCTCTATCTACATAGGGTTTAGGGCCAGGGCTTAGGGTACCCTTTTCTTTATGGGGCCCCAATCTAATGCAGACCGTGGTTACGAATATTCAACCAGTTAGACCTGCCTGAAGGCTTTCAGTAGCCCGCAAACGATTTGTACAGGGTTTACCTATAGACTCCACTTTTTTGGGTGCCTACTTTTGTATATAGAAGATACTAGACATAAAGTTAGGTCTCCCAAAAAAGGAGTAGGGTGTAGAGGTTTAGGTAGGGTTCCGGGGCCACAGGGCACTTGCTCCAATAAGCAATGGTCTGGCTTTGTCAGGGCGCACGCGGATCTATATCCTAAAGCCTAAACCCTATCTTGTTGGACTGGCAAGTTGCCATCACCACCTGACTGAGGTAGGGGAATCCTCCAAAATACTGCCTATCTGAACCTGCGTGCCCCTACCTCCAAGCCCCTATGAGTCTAGGATCGCCGGACCCCACCCGAGCATGTGCATCGACCTAACCCAAAAGAAGTAGCAAGGGCCAAGGTCTATGAGATTTGAGCTATGGTAAGGGGCAGGCTCCCACGTGACCCATTAGGGTTAAGGGTTTAGGGTTTCACATTACTCCCCCTAGAGACCGGGCCAACCAGTAATTCATCATTGGGGACTGCCTGTTGACTCTTGGAGGCCCCGGCTGTTGTTGTGACCGTTGATGTGGTGGTTGTAGATGTCGTGGTCACCGTAGTCGTGCTAGTGCTGGTCTCGGCATACCAAGCAATCGCACCAATTTGTGAGATGTTTGGCAGGCGCCGGGATTCAAGGATTCAATGATCTTTCTCTAACTTTTGACTCTTCGCGAATCATCACTTATTAAATGAAGGAGTCGTCGCAGCCCGGGGTAAGTACTTTCTGGACCGACCTCAGCCGACATGTATCCTCCAGCCTGAAATCTCTAACCCCGCCACAGCACCTCTGAAACCTCGAAGCTATTGAATCCACACATTCAGGCTCCCAGCAGTACTTGTTGAGGTTGTGGTGCTAGTGGTAGTGGTCGTGCTGGTAGTTGTGGTCGTCGTGGTGAACTGGCCAAGTAGGATCTGACTTTCTGGGCATTGAGGGGGTTTGGGCTATGACCACCCCTGGACAAATGCAACCCACGACTTGGGGAATACATGAATCATAGTCTAAACTGCTAATATCCCCCGGAAGAACCCCTATAGTAGTCCCCTATATACTACCCTACATAACCCGCTTCAAGGAGTTTAGACCATAGCCCATATGATTTTGCAAGCAAGAAGGTCCGGACAGGGTACAGGTTCGCTGCTTGTGGTCAGAGCCAGAAAGATCACAATCTGGGACACCAAGCATTTGGAGCTGCAGACTACGTTCCTGTATGGATTCAAATGTGATGCCTGTAACATACAGTACTGGTGATCCTTCAGGCTTTTATACCGAGCTTGCTTTGCACAAGCATCTGATTGAAGTTTGACCTGCAAATTTGCAGTTGGGGCCTTCAAGCGGAAGGGGTGGTGGACTTCAGTACCTCGAGCTTGGGTATGGACAACTTGGGACTCTCAGGGGTACCTGCGCAACCCTGGACCTGCAAAGATGAAAGTAGTGAACTTCAGAGTGAAGCTTCTGACCCAGGAATTATGCACTTTCGAAAAATTCTTATGGAAGTACGGCCCACAAATCAATATATCTATATCTATATCTATGTATATATGTGGGTATAATGTGAATTTTTTGGGAGACAGGACTGTCCGGAAGTATGACTGCCAAGGACTTGGGCCCCATACTTCGCTGTAAGATATAGCTAGGAGGGCCTAAGTCCGTAGTTGTGATGTATGTGTACCTTTGAGGCAGAGAAGCCAGGACATGCCAGCAGTCGTGCCCGGCAGTCCTTACGGATGTACATATATATGTATATAGATATGTGTATATATACATGTCTATCGAATCGGTTTGCGGTTTAGGGCTTATATAGGAAGAATGGAAAGGAAAGTGGAAACTGCCATGTCGTGGTTTTTGTTGCTAGACTGCGTCCCTACTGCCAGAACACGACATGGGAGCTTTCAAAGAATAGGGTCTCTTCCTCGGAGCACCTGTATTCTGATGCGAAGGTCTTGTGTCAGCAGACAGACAGACAGACAGACAGACAGACAGACAGACAGACAGACAGACAGACAGACATGCAAGAACTGCATGATTCCATTACATTACATTAATTTCACATTGCATTGCATTGCATTACATTACATTACATTACATTACATCACACCACATCACGTCACATCACGTCACATCACGTTACATCACGTTACATGACAGTAATTACAATGCATTACATTTCCTTACATTACATTGCATTGCGTTACATTGCATTACATACCGTCCGTATGGATGTATGTATGTACGTATGTATACAAGCAGGTATCTCGTAGACGCTCATGCTTCGGGAGGCCGACGAATTTATGGTATTCCGCATGCTTCTTGACTCAGCAACTCTATGGCTACCTGGCTTCTAGAAAAACCTTAGTACAGGTGCCCCAAGAACTTCCTAAAGTAGGGCCATATGAGGGTTATATAAGGGCTTAGGTCTTAGAGTTCAGGGTTAAGGGTTAGGGGCTTAGAGCTCAGGGATACTAGGCTCAGGCAATCCCAAGCAAAGGAGAATCGAATGGAAAAGACAATCGACGGTTCAACAGAAGCTAGGAATATAGAAAGGCGCTTATAGGGAGGATGTAATGTACGGGCCAAAAGTAATTGCCAATACCATGTGGCGATCTGTTCGAGGTACTCTATTCCATAAATATGGGAAAGACCTAACACCAAAATGCTGGTAATTACCACTTTTAAACCCCTACATAAACCCAGTTGCCATGTCCTTTTCCATTTTCTTGTCCATTTGATCTCCCATTGTCGAGTAAAATCGCTAAACCCTAACCCATTTGCATGTAGCCCTTGATCTGGGCTTTATGCAGGCCCTGCACCCTAAGGGGAAAACGACTGTATAGGGGTATGTAGGACCCAAATAATACCTAGTAGGGCTTTAGGGCCCAAATACCAAGTGATATTAAAGTATTTGGGGCCTAAAGCCCTACTATTTGGGTCCTTGGACCCTAAGGGGCATTGAATGGTTCTGTCCCTTACCTCTCGACCTGGTAAGATCCGCCATGTGCAGCTGAGGCAAATTGACCCATGGTAAACCGACCGAAGCTGTTATGTTACATAATTAGTGGTGATGCCTGATTATGTACTATGGCAGCTTCTGTCGGTTTACAATGGGCTTCTGTCCAACTCCCTACAATTCCAGTACCCAAAACCTAGCCCTAAACCCATACTCTAACCTGACTAAATCCGAAACCCTACATCCCAAACCTTGGGTCAATCCCCCACCCAGTAATGGGTACCACAAGGGGTTGTTGCAGGTAAAGGGTTTTGGGGGATTTTTATAGGCATTGGCATATATTTAACTCCGTACTAAGGAACTATTATTACTAGAGGGGGATTGACCTATCCCAAACCTTGATTCCCAAAACCTAAACCCCAAATGCCGCATCCCAAGCCCTCACCGTAAATTGGAGTTTCAGAAATAGGGGGGGGGGCAAGTACAGACCCCAATATCCACGATAGTACTCATTAAGGTACCCCAGAAAAGGACCCTTGATTTAATCATAATCTTAGTCCCGTTACCCTGTATATCGCTATATACCGCGATATATACCCTCTATCCCTAAACCCTTAACCCCTATACTGTAGCCTATACTACCCTAAACCCTAAACCTACTGTATGCAACCCCTTTTGAGGGCCCGGAACATCGCGCCTCACAGGACTTGCCTTTCTGCTTGACAACCATGGCCTGCTCCGGATGGCCATCGCAACCTGGCCACGCGATGTAGGGTTTAGGGGTTTAGGGTGTAGGGTGGAGGGTTCAGGGTGTAGGGTNNAGGGTGTAGGGTATAGGGTTTAGGTACAGGACCATTACAGGAGGTTTTTGAGATACGCTCGGCAGTAGTCGCCTTGGGGCCGGTTTTGGGGTCCCACATTAGTTTGGGCCGACCAATCGGGGGTTATGTGGGAAGACTTCGGGAGTTAAGCGCTGTGATTGGGTTATCTCACATTGATCAACCCTGGGGAGGGCATCTAGACCCTAGAGTTGCCACTGCTTTGGGTTTAGACTGGGGCTGACATCGGAGCACATTTTCTACCAGCTACATACTATTCCCCCACCCGCGTGCTGCTTGAAGCCATTGTTTTGTACCGTTATTTGAAGACTGCTGTAGGCCTCGCATTATTTTTACGCTTATATGGAGGGTCGTTTGCTACTAACGGGATATTGGAAAATGACATGAACACTATTATGTAGGATTCCAAGGGGATTGCTGAACATGCAATGGAAACTACGATGTGGAACTATTTACGGTTCTATACGGTTATATGGGGAAAATACTGAAGCAATCATATTCTGGATCTGTGTGGTAGGCTGCCTTTTTTTTTTTTTTTTTTT
>CAJNIZ010047859.1:107075-147917 GCA_905231905.1 Symbiodinium pilosum | reverse complement strand
AACTTTAGTCCGTCGCTCATATGGGTACTTAGGACCCTTTGGGCTTATGTAACATGTGCGACTTAGGCCTATGGGGTTAATCTTCCTCCCGCCCCAAACCTGGAGGAGCCCGCTTATTGAGATCTAAGCCGAGAGCTCGGAAGCCGTCCGGTTCTTAATCTGCAACATGTTAACTGAAACTATGGACATCTATGGACCCTGCAATATATGCTTTAGGGGGCCTGAACCCTAAACCCTACACCCCAAACCTTTAGCCGTAAACCTAAACCCTTAACCCCGAACCCTTAACCCCAAACCTTCAACCCTCAACCCCAAACCCTAAGGCTACAGCTGTCCCAAGTGGGAATCCCAAGGGTAAACACCTGGGCCTTGCAGAAGCCAGCTTTTCGCTTGACTGCCGCCTTTTGCTCTTCATGGCCATTGCAGACGGTATCTGGCAAACAAATTTGGGAGTTTCCGGAAATTCAGGGTACGTCTTTTCTTCGGTTCAGGTGTCCTCAAGGTAAGGATTTCAGTACATGGGTATCTTAACTGGGGACTCCCCATTTCTGGAAACTACCCGTTCTTTCGTTGATGCTCTTCTTCTTACCCTCTGCTGGCAAGGGCTTGATTTTATGTCCACAGCAGCTACACGGAACGCGTAGGCAAACAGGACAAATTGCACAAGCTGTGCCGGCATTTCTGACTGGCCATGTGCTGGGGGCTCTTGTAGTAGGTTGATGGGTATGCAGAATAGTGGACTTGTCTGCGTTCCTTTTCGATCTTGAGCGTTGGATGAAGACGAGATAGAGGTTCGCTAAACTACAAATCAAGCGTTCAGCGAATCACTGAAGGGTCTACAAGTAAGTGCAGCTGCTGCTACATCTTTGAACAAGGCCCCAAAATAGAGGTATCGACCCCAATATACTATAGTCCTTATTATATGGACCCCGAAACGGAACCCCCCCAGTTTTGGGAAACCGCCATTTAAGGTTTGGAGAGAAGCGCAGAATGGAACATCCTCACTTAAGCCACGTGAAGTGACTTCTCAATCCTTCTGAGATGCTTTGGGAACCTCTACCAGGACCCTCCTTTCAAAATCAAATAGGCGTATACATGATTCTGAATAGTGGATATTTAGGGTGTATAGAGGGTAGATGGAGGGTATAGGTCCAGGTATATTGTACGGGTCTGACACTTGTAGACTGTCGCGTCGGTCGATGCATAATTTTGTGACATGGAGGTGTCCATGACCATCGTGCCCCCTCTAGAACCTGATACACTATAATCCTTATAACAAGATCCCAATATACCCCATATTGTATCTACTTAAGGGGGACTATAACCCATCATCCCTATATAACCCCAGTAATATGTAATGACTTCGAAGCTGGAGTCCCATATTTTTGAAACCCTCACGGGTTGTGTGCCATGGCCTGTAATACAAACATAGACGGCGTGCAGTCGAAATTGTGGTCCACGGTTTTACCGTTCTTGTAGTGAAAGGATCCTGCTAGGTTGTGGAAGGCCAGGGTCCGGACCTTTCTCAGTTTGGAGTTTCCGGGAAGATATGGAGATTCCCTGACGTTGCGACATACCTCTTGGAGCCTCCTACTCTTGAAAAGGCAGCAAAAGTAAGAACCAAGCAGCTCATTCAATCCCCAACATACATGCGAGGTGCCGCAACAGACGGCATGATGCTAGAATGAGCCGTTAGTTGCACAGAACACGGATGGTCACCAAGAACAACCATGGTTTTGTGTTGCTCACATCTATGGATCCCCCTTTTTTACTGTGATGACTCAATGCTTGGAGAGGGCAGCTGAGACTTTACCTTTCAGAAATGTGCCTATACCCTATTATACTATAGTGGTTTCTATTTTCTTTTCCATTATTCCCCATATAACCCCTAGATTATACCCTATCCGTCCACGTTTTGGCAAGTTGTAATTAAATACTATGAGCTGTCCACAGCGGTCGGCACACGACCCCACTTTGCAGCGAGCACCCTGCAACGCTGCGCTTGGCGCTTATAGATATGAACTGCAACAACAACCTCCCATCTGGTTAATGGACCTGGATTCCTATTAGGGAATATGTTAGGGACTATACTAGACTACAAAAGGACCCCAATATCCACCCTTGGGAGCCTAATGTGACAGTAGCTCATATACCGAATCTTGACATGAGGCATCCTCAAATGGATCAGCTTCGGCATAAACCTGATGCAGAAGACATTGATACTTTTTTCCCAGATCCACCCCTACGAGCTGGAACACTTCCGGGGCATCAGGGTTCAAGCACCTACGGACTGAGCTTGAGTTATCTGAGGTCGAGAGTTTGATGTGGATCCCGCTTTTCTGTAACAGTCTTTTGGGTAAACGGCTACTACGACTAGAGCATTGGGGGACATGTGTGGGGTGGGGTGGCACCCAGCTTTTGATATCTGGTGTCCCAGGGCAGGATAAGCTAATAAGCATGCCAGCTGCACCGCCTTCCTTGTAGCACTGGCCATCTGCTTGATAATGGTATGCCTGAGATTGTAGGACGGGCGCTGAAGAGGCCGGTTCACCAGGATCCCGGGGATTTGCCAGGAATATGACATTCTGGGATCCCTACATATCCCTACGTGGAGTATACTGGTGTTATTGCCGGTCCTGAAATTGTCGCGATGTGTCGAGACGTTCGCGCTTGTGGGTGAAGGAACTGATGCTAGTCAGCTGATGGGGGGAGTCTTCGAGACGGGCTATCTGATATGGAGCTCTATAAACCATATATCGGCCCACCTACACCTATATAACCATATATATATATATATCTCTCTCTCTCTCTCTCTCTCTCTCCCTATCTCCCTATCTCCCTTTTTGATCGCCTCTTTGTGGGCCACTTCTGTCGTACGCTGCTGGGCGGAAGGTGCATTCGCAACATGGCCTGATAAGTTTTTCATGAAGTCAACATGTAGGCTTCCAAGCACGCAGAGAATCAAGAAGTTTGGCACATCCCGTAGGGATACAATTAGCCCAAAGTAGGTACAACTTATCGGCTTTAGAGCCCAATGTGGGTATTCTTGCTGGACGTGGATCTCTACAGGCTTTGGTCATTGTTTGCGCTCTGTGACGATGAGCTGGTTGTTTCCGGCTAGAAGCTCCGGAAATTTGGTGCTCAGTTTTGCGCCGCAACTAACCTTAATCCCGAAATCCTAAACTCTAACAAGAACCTGAGAGATGGCTGTCAGGTAATTCAGGTGCTGGCCCTCAAACAACCTACCCCAAACTCTCTTGTTGCGTAAGCTATAGACGCTTCACCGACCCCGACCGAGTAGGCCTGGGGATAAAACCAGGAAGCTGGTGCCCAAACCCCCGAGCATCCAACTATTTCTACATGGCATATATGTGGGGCCCTATGCAGATTCTTCGGGCCCTGTACAGACATCAGGCTACTCGCACCTGAAACCTAACCCCTAAACCCTAAACCCTAAACTCCTAAACCCCTAAACCGTAAAACCCTAGACCCCAACACCCTTAAATCCCTAAACCCTAAACCCCTAAGACCCCTAAAACCGTAAACTCTATAAGCCTCAAATCGACTTTGCAAGCAAGGCGCTACTTTGTCGGGCTTGTCGAAGTCGTAGACACACCAAGCTCCGCAGTGGCTGAACCTCGATGACTACAAGGGTTTAGGGGTTGGGATTTAGGGTTTAGGGGTTTAGGATTTAGGGTTTAGGGTTTAGGGGTTTAGGGTTTAGGATTTGGGATTTAGGGTTGGGGATTTAGGATTTAGGGCTTAGGGCCTAGGATTGAGGGTTGAGGGTTTAGGGTTTAGGGGTCTGCCAGGACCCTCCTAGTACCCTTCATTTGGGGCTATAGGGCCCAGAATAGTGCGTACTTGGGCCTGAACAGAGGGTAATTGGGGTTCGGATCTGGGGTCTGGGGCTTCTGGCTCTTAGGGTTTAGGGATTTAGGATTTAGGGCTTAAGATGTAGGTCTAGGGATGAGCATATGAACTGCTTACAGGCTCCTACGCTTCATCTAGAGTTGTAGGGTACAAGCTTCAACGTATGAAATGCTTGTAGTCTTACGTGGCTCATGTAAGAAGTTGGTTCAGGGTTTTAGCTGAAACAGTAGCCTTATTTTGAAAGACCGGACTCTTTTTCAGGTTTCATGCTTGTATCAGGATGTGAGCCCTATACCCTGCGTGCAACCCCAATTTCCTAGGAAGTTCGGCGCAATTAAGTGAGCAGGGTATAAAACCAAAAGCTGCAAGTAAGTGGGGTTGCAATAGTACAGTTTTAAAGCTTCTGACAATTATTTGGAGGGTAACTACTACTAAGCTGAAAATAAGGGGTGCTTTAAGTGAAGTGTGCAGTGCTCTAGACGCCACGTCGTCAACCCCGTCGGCCCTTTGTGAGCCCGAGACGATATGATAGGAGGTTAATACGGAAACGATCTGGGGTTTAGGGTTTAGCATTTTTGGCTTATGTACATATCGATGTACATGTCACTCTGGTCTAGTGCTCTTTCATGCGGTGCTCGTGAACTGTGGGTTATGACCTGCTTATACTTTCATTTTTTCCCAACCACAAGGTGGAAACTGCTCAAGCTGGCGCACAGCTTCAAACCTCGGCATGAGGGTTCGCTAGCAGGCCTTACCAAGCTGACACTTTGTGAAACTCTTGTTTTCGCATTTCGCAGCCGTCATTTGCAAAACCGTGCTCTATAGAAGTTCTTCCTCCATGGCAGCTGCAGCCTTCCTCAAAGGCAACACGTCATACCCTGGCCGAGAAGACAATCGCGAACAGCTACCTAGAAAGTCAGTGTCCCGCAATGACGCCTACTTCCACCTAATGTTCTACGTAGATTAAAGTGGCCCATTGTCTAAGGTAATTGGGCTTTCCAGGTTGTCTGGATGTGCGCCAAATACATAGGTGGTTCAAAAGCCCGTGGGACTAAGGGTCCCACTGAAAGCTTCTAAGCCTTATGCTATATGTGCGGTCATCATCCTTGTCCTCAAGACGAAGGAAGTTTATCCCAGCACTAGCTCAGCCAAGATCTACCCAGGCAACAATTAAAAAATCCAAGTGCTTCTTAAAGATTGGAAGAAAGTGGGCTAGTTTCTGCTGAAAGGAGAGCGCAACGCCAATCGGCACATTGCAACCCTGAAAATACTCCACTGGCCCACCCCTTTGCCGGGGATAGTAGGGAATAAAGGAATAAACTATGTTGGGATTATAGAGGGATTATATTCCCTTACTCCCTACTACCAACCAGGAAGCACCACCAGCCCCCGAAAAAGGATCTGCCCTTTGTCGGGAGGAAGCCGGGGGTAGATCCTTTCAAGTAATCTAGGGTATAGGGTTTAGGGTTTGCAGTCTAGGGAACTCCCCTAATTTTAAAAGAATTCACACCCCCCATCACCCTAATACTAAGTATTTCCGTCGTCGTAGAACAGAATATCTAGGGAAGATTCAAAATGTTAATTGGGGGTGGTGATTAGTGATGTCATAAGGCTTGGACATTTTGTTCGCAAGAGCCCGCTGAAGGAACGGAGTGGATGCGTCGTCGCAGGCCCTTGCAGGACTAGGTCTGGGGCTCTAGGGGAAAGATGTGGATTTACTGCTGCCAAAATGGTTTAGGGTTTAGAGTTTACGGTTGAAGGGCTTAAGGGTTTAGGGTCTTGAAACGCGAGCTTGGCTGGTGGCAAATCTCTGGTACTTAACGCTGGTTTATGATGGAGGTGTCCGTTTGATAGCAGTCACGTGAGCATTTCTCAAAAATGGAGGACAGGAATATTGAGAAAGCTTCCATGCGTGCTTGCAACGGAAAAGCCCGTCTTCAATCCTAATTGCATCCTACATGACAAGCTCAAAGCGCCTCTGCCCCTGCAAACCGTACCAGGAATAGAAGAATATGTCTCTGCAAATGCTTTCCATTGAACCCCAAACCTGAAAATGCTTGGAAAATCTGCTCCTAAACCTTAAACCCTAAACCCTGAAACCCTAAATCCTAAAACCCAGCTCCCCAAGTTTACCAAGCAAACAGGCGAAGGTGAGATCATAACACATTGGGAATAGCCAATATATCCTCAAGGTCCAGCATACAAGAACCATATGTTTTCGAGCTCCTTATAACAGGAATCCTTACTTAGGTTTTGGGGGGTATATGATAGCTGTACGCTTGGTCTAGGAGAACTATCCCAACGGACACTATCTAATTCTCCACGTGAGCCTATAAGTAATTGAAATAAAATCTCAAGGTATGCCCTTCAATATCTATATCCACTCTTTCAGGGGATATTCTTGCTAACTACTCAAACTTCGACAGCCCAGTTCTTTCCAACACATGTAGCCATGCAGACAGGCAGTTGTCATTGAACGCTGCCCGTCCCACCAAGGACCTACGGAGATTCCTAACCATCCCTTGGCCCTAAACCCTAGACGCCAACATGCCTGCAGAGTCCCTCAAACCTCATCCATACTGCTACACGCTGTCCTAGACACTCCCCTCCCACTTGCATGACTCAACTCGACTGCAAAAACAAGATACGGAAATGTTGAGGAATAGGTAACAAAGAAGCCCCAAATACCTGATCACTTGGGTACTGTAAGCCCCCAAAATATCTCCAATATCATGTTATCATGTTGAGGGCTATTTGAGGTACCCATAGTTATGCTAGGAATCTATGGCCACAATTCTGGTATGAATCCAGGCCGCTACAGTATACTTGAACCCTAAGCTCCAAGCCCTATAGCGCATGGGAAACCATTTCAGTGCAGGGTTCAGGGTTTTGAGGGTTTTGGGGCCCTAAACCCTAAACCGCTTAGAGTTTAGTACCACGACCATTTCTGATGTCAGACATGGGATTGTGGTGAAATGGATTTAGGGTTCAGGGCTTCGGGCTTTAGTGAACCCATCTATTACATGGCGAATCCCCTCTGGGAACCACAAATCCTCATTCCTTAAACCCTAATTCAAAAAGCAACAGCAACAGTTTCCGCACGCATCCCAGACCAAACCCTGACGAAGGGATCATCATTTTGAGAAACCTCGTTTTCTACAGCAGCCTGGCGTTGGTGGTGAGATCGTTCTTGAACTTCGACACATCCCCTGCCAACATCTCTGGGGTCCTAAAAACCCTAAACCCTAAATCCTAAGAAATCGAAAGCTAAACCCCAAGGCCCAAGAGTATGTAGAGTAAAAGCCTTTGGGGCTCTATGTCACGGGCTTGGGTCCATTATCTTGCCTACTTTGCGGGTTTACACAACCCTGGAATCTGCGTAGAACGAAGGTAAGGGGTTCAAGGGTGCGACTCCAAGTTAAGAAAAGGTTTCGGGATTAGGGAACATGAGCCCCAAACCCTACACCCTAAACCCCAAACCCTACTCAACCCTAAGCGCCAAACCCCACTAAACCCCAAACTCTGCGGTTTGACGGCTAAAGGACTTGGAATGGCCCCATCATGAGGATCATGAGACTTAAATTGGACATTCAAATCCATGTTTTGGGTGTCTAGGGTTTAGGGTTTAGAGTCTATCATTTTGGGGTTTGCTTTGGTAGGTGTTGGGCTTTGCATCCCTTTCTCCAGGCTTACTCCGAAGGCGACTGGCTTGAGACAAAGTGCGCCGGGCAGGCTTGGGGTTGCAATAAACGTCTTTGCTTGAAGATCGTAGTGCTTGGCATGTCGTATCCTAAACTGCCCTTATGAAGGATTTGCAATAGGCGTTTTTGCTGGTGTTGTTTTTGCTCTGTTGCCTTAAGAATCTGCGGACTCAAATGAGGGGTGATGAAAACCCCCCACCCATTTAAATGACCCTTAATCCTGCTATCGTTTGTTTTTACTCTTATCGTTTTACAAGGTTTTGAATTAAAGACGGGCTCCCTCTTAAACCTGATTACCGGTTTTTTTATCATCCCTCAAATGTTGTTCTTGCACGCCTTCGAAAAAGACTACTCTCAATGGGCCTTAGTACCTGCACCTATCACATTGGGGCAGGAAGGCCCTTATGGTTGGGGTTAAACTGAGCAAGCAACAGCTGTTTTGAATTTCCTGTCGAGCGCGTTGACACTACATCTTCATAGCCAGTTCTGTCGCGACTTGCTCATTTGGAGGCTTCTGAAAATCAACTCTTTGGATTCCTGAATAGTCATCCCGGCAACCTCGTCTGTGGTCCTTACATATCCGAAGGGTCATACGCTGAAAGCCAAAATTTGAAAAAATCCAACCATTGGTGATTTCCCTGAATAGGGCGACCCAGGTATAGACACCAAAATACTACAATAATCCTAGTTATATGGACCCCTCAAAAAGTACACCTCTAATGTTAGGAAACCACCACTTTGGGGAGGGGATCTTGCCGAAGTCTGTGCTTGCAGTCCAGGTTTTCGGCGGCAGTTAGACTCTAAACCCAAGATAATCCCTACGAAACATATCTTCTTGTTCCCTATTAAGAACCTGTAGGCTAAACGGTTAAGCCCAAAACCTCACTAACCCCAACCCTATACCCTAAATCCCAAACCCGAAGCCTCTTCAAACACTTAGGTCCTGCTGGCGAGTCTGATGGCAACAGTGTGGGATTTAGGGTTCAGGGTTTATAGGGTTCAGGGTTTGCGGTTAAGGGTTCAGGGTCCCAGCCAACATTGCGTAATTCAAATCTGACCAAATTCACGAACATAGGCAAGCCCAAGCCTAAGCCCCGTGGGGATTCTATGGAGGTTATATAGGGATGATAGAGGGGGATGTTTTGAGGATGATATAGGGGGTTCTCTAGGGATGATCTAGGGATTATAGGGGATATGCCGGGATTTTCAAGCCTTACCCAAGAATCGAGAGGTACATCCTTGGGTGCTGCGCGAACCCGACAAGCTACAATATATGGAGGATGTCGGGGAATAAAGGGAGGGTTGAGGCGCTTAGGCGTTTAGGCAGAAGGGTTTTAGGATTACATAGGAATTAGGGGATTAGAGCTTAGGGTTCAGGGTCTAATGTTGGGATGTCTTGGGTTTCAGGATTCTTCTTCGGAGATGCGGAGTGTTCAGCACCTCTTTCCCTTGAGCTGGAGTGAGGGGCTCCACAGTCTGCCACTGTGTCCAGCTCTTTGCCTCCTTTACTGCAGCCTTCACGTAGAGGTCGAACTTCTCGGCAGGGAGCTTCAGCAACTCACGCCAATTTTACGGTCGAGCTGCGTTAGTTCTTTCCTTGTCAACTTGCGCTGGTGACTGGAGTTGCCAGCCCAAAGGGTCCTAAGTACCCATATGGGGTATACTTACCCAAACCATAAGGGAAATTACTACTACAGAAACCATACTTTGTACCATATAGGTACTTTGGACCCTTTGGGTAAGTTTCCTTTTGCAGTAAAGTATGCAAGTGAATCCTGCTTAGGGTTCATGCCGGGATTCCTATAAACAGGGAGGACCAATACAGTATAAACCATGAAATCTTGTAATCAATCCTCACTTGGATGCCCAAAACAGAACCCCCTTAACAAACCCTTCGCCGTGTAAGTCTCCAAGGATGCCAACCCCATGAACCAGCCGTGAGGGTACCTGGTTTCGGGCGCACAGCGAAGGCTAAGGATTCAAGGAGAGGCCTTTGAATTCAACACTAAATGCAATAAGAGTCTATGGTAAAATGGGAAGAGTTCATTTTGCTGAAGACTGGACTTCACACCAGCAACCCGGCGCACCACAGTGCTTCGACATCACCCACTGGGTAAAGTCAGCGTGCACGGAGGTGCATTCCTGCCAGGGCTTGATTCCAGAAATCCTCCGGTTGCTTGAGGGAAGAATAGATAAAGCCGGTTGTGTGTTGAAACTATCCGCCCTGGGCCGACAAACACCCTAAACCCTAAACCATAAACCCTAAACCCAAAACCCTAAATCCTGGTGACAGAGTAGAGTCTCCCTTCAGGCTGCTCGCGCTCAGAGGACATCGGCTACAGATTTTTCAAGATTCGTTCTCTTGCCTTCGAGTTTTATGAACACTGCGCTCATAGCTACCCCAAACATCAGGACAGATACTGTTGACAAAATCCTGCATGATCCGATATACCAAAGCCTCAGGAACTAATCTTGTCTTGTGTTAATGTACCCAAGTTCATGCAACGTCTTGTCCATCCACTGGAGAATGTACAGTAGCAACCTCCACCAGGACACATCTTCCCCTCACAATTTTACCGTGCGAGCCACAATCGTGTGGCCGGATTACCAAAAGAGACATAAGCCCAAAGGGTCCATGTAGCTGTACAAGATATATTTGGGCCCAGAGGTAATTATGTGGGAACCCCTTTGGGCCCTTAGTATATGCTATACAGCTACATGGATCCTGTTGGAAATCTGAAGTCAAGCGTCTGCATCTTATTTTGATAGCATGATGTCGTAAACAACACCCCGACCAAAATCTTGGGATTTTTGGTGGGAAGTCTGATGGTACTGCAAAACTAGCCCATTGCTATCTCATGGGGGATTCGCTGATAAATGGATGGACGGACAAATGAATGACGATAAATATGAATGAGCTAACCGACGATGAACGAAGACATGACTGTTCCATATCACACCTCCAAGCCTTCAAACTTGTTTGACGATCGTTTTACTCCTTGCACCTTGTACAACTTAAACTGGGTTGCTGTGAAGGAACTTAAATTAAATTACCATAATGGGTCACCTTGTACAACTTAAACTGGGTTGCTGTGAAGGAACTTAAATGAAATTACCATAATGGGTATGTATAGTAATCAATATTAGTTTCTCCAAGACATAACTTAAATTGAAGGGTACAACCAGAATCCCAAAGCTGCAATCCAGAACCATGAAATCCCAAGCCCAAATCCCGAATCCTCAAGCACACGGAATAAATTCAATACCCTGAACACCCGAACATTCTCAAAACCACAGAACCCCAAACACTATACCCAACGCCCTCAAAACCTTCAGTCGGGTACATTCTGAGGGGAACCGCAGATAGGACAGACCCCCTAGGAAGAACACTTAGAAGATACCTGGAGCTGATTCAGAGGGTCAGTTTAGGGTTTAGGGTTTCGGGTTTAGGGTGTATAGTGTATAGGGTTTAGGGTTCAGGGCTTGGGTTTAGGGTTGAACTTTTTGGGGACCTACCCTAAACCCTAAACCCTAAACTCTAAACCCAAAACCCTAAACCCTAAACCCTAAAACCCTAAACCCTAAACCAAAAGCCTGAAGCCCAATCTTTCCTCCTCCGGCTCGAGCTCAAAGAAGCGCATCGGCCACCAGCTGCTGTTTGAAGACTGCTCTGAAGCCTGGGTTTAGGGTTTAGGGTTTAGGGTTCAGGGTTTAGGGTTTAGGGTTCAGGGTTTAGGGTTTAGGGTTTAGGGTCATGTAGACCCGTGATTAATAACCCCCCCTTTTTAAGGGCCTTAATATTAGGATCTCTATTATGATCCCTGTTAAGGGAGGGGGTTTATTAATCGGGGGTCTGGGTAAACTATGCTATCAGTATCTAGGGGTTAAAACGGGATAAGTTTGATTGTTGCTCAGGATTCTACATGATGCAGGTTGCTGCAGACTTAGACGAAGTGACCTCCCCCCATACTCAGGCAATTGGGGTTGAAAACATGGGGTACTGGATAATCATCAGCTTTGGGTCTGTGGGGGACTTGCCACTTGGTTTGTGTAGGGGTGAAAGGGTCGCAAGGGTTACCATGCCATGTAGAAATCAGCATTAGGAATGACTCAATGGCTCTAGCGAGTAGTCAGGAGAATTCCCCCGAGAGCAATTAGACCATTCTTCGTTTTAACGATCCCCAATGACACCGGCAATCGATAGCAACCGCCACCCAACGCGTGCTTCAGCTTCAGATGCATGTAGCCACCAATGTATGTGGCCTTTCTTGCTGTGGATGGAGGAAATCTTGCACCACCCTATATACCTTCGACCCTAGGAACTACAGCATATGGTAGTTTCCCAAAACAGGGGCACCCCAATATAGACACCCAAATACTCTAGTCCTGACTATGGGACCTCCAAAAAGGAACACCTAATGTTGGGGCAACACCCCATATGAGCCATAGTCTAAACTCCCAGTATCCACCTGAATAACCCCTACAGTAGTCCCCTATAGCATCCCCTATATAACCCCCCCTTTAAGGAGTTTAGACAATAGCTCATATAAGGGTTCTCAAGTGGTGCAGGATTCCTCCATCCACCGTAGTTCCTCACTACAAGTTCTCTCATCAGTCTTCTGTTCCGCCTAATGTTGCTAAAATGGTCCTGGTTCACTTAGCATGGAAGCCACAAAGGAACAGGAGCCAAAGCTGCTGAAGGCTAGGCTTTAGGGTTCAGGTTTCAGCCCCAAAAAGGTTGAAGGTTACCTACCCAGCTGCTAAGTTAGGGTTGCTAAAACAGATTCCCATCAGCAACTCAGCAATGCGTATGGCATCCTAAGCCCTCAGCACTAACTATATGACACCCGGCCTTGAACTACTGAGACTCCGGGTAACATGTTACATTCTATGAACGGCGAATGCGAATAACCACAACCAGTTCTTGTTTGGGGTCCCAACCACGGGCCCCTAAGATAAGATGTAAGCACATAACGACCTCTGGGTTGAGGGTTCAGACTATGGGCCCATACTAGGGTCATGCTTTGAATTTGGGTATGTGGTCGGCTGCCTTATCTATAGATGCTGCTGCTGGATTTGCTTCATCAATTGTCTGCCGCCTTCTCCTACCTATCAAAACCCTTATATACCCTTTTAAAACATTTATACATCCCTATAAAAACCTAAAAACCTATAAACCCTGAAAAAGCCTATAGTATAAAAGGATCCTGTATCTCTGTGGGTTCTATAGGCCCGCTACTTTGGGAAACAATGGGACAGAATTCGCCGCCGTCCCGAGGGGCATGGGTTCTCACTTTGAATATAAACCGAGGAGCAGCAATTTTTTGTCCCTTCTTATACCCTGTCGAGGCTAGGGGTCCTAAACAGGACATGGAACTTTGGCAACCTACCATACTGAGCCTGCATGTGCTTGACGATGAACAACCCGATGCGCACTTGTTTGTTCCCTGGGCATGTATCCTGATTCGCTCGCAGCTCACGTGACCACATACTACAGCCCGATAAGCCCGACGCAAGCGACAGGTGCGGTCAAGCAGCAAACTTTAGTGCTGCCACATGGCTGGCCAATGCCAGACCTCAACAGCAAGGAAGTCACTCCAATTATGGGCAAGAACTGATACTCTAGCTATACCCTCAGCGCGAGCATGCATCCCGATGGTATGGCAACGAGCTGATATCGAAAAGGAGCTGACGGCTGTTGTTTGTTGCGGACTTTAGAGACACATTGTTAGTGGGTTGGTGCAATCAATAGTGGCAACACAAAGTCAGGCACCAAAGTTGCGAATGAGTGTCCAGGGGCAACATGAATAAACAGTATTCACAAGATTTGCAAGCAGCTGAAGACTAAATATGATACCAAGGGCCCATGCTTTGGACCTCGGATTAAGAAGGAAGCTGAAGTTGTCATACACAAGGCCCCTGCCCTAAACTCTAAACCCTCACCGTTTCGGGTTTAGGGTTTAGGGAAGACTTGAAAATCCTAAGCCTCAAGCCTCCTCAAACCTGAAAAGTAGCCTTGCGTTATCTTCGTGCGAATCCTGAAGGTTTTGGGCTAAGGCTTTAATGACATTCTCAACAGGCTTGTTCTGTTCTGTAGGGTGAGGCCTGTGTGATAAGAGGATCTCGGCAACCCCAACAGCTAAGAGTAGGACCCCATGTAGCTATTGTATGACGATGAAGGGTCGTAGTTTGGAGGGTTGAGGTTGCCATAAACCTTCTTATGACTTTAAACATAAACCCTGAGCCCTAAACCCTAAACCCTATACCCACCCTAAACTGAGCCCTGAACCCTAAGCCCTATACCCCGAAACCCTAAACAACTGCAGACTTCTCAAATGCGGTATCCTTAGAAGCCCGACGGATGCTACAGGGTTGCGGAGCAGAAAGGGTTCCTTTCAGAAGTTTTGCGAGTACAAGCTGCAAAGCACACGGGACAAACATGATGTTCCCTACCGAAGCTAGGGTAGATTTGGGGGGCCCTATAACAATTGAATTTGAACGGATTTGTCAGGATCATATTTAGGAATTAAACTAAATGCAATTTCTAAAAGAATGCACCTGCATAGTCCTAGACACTAAATAACCCACCCCAAACCTCTCGACCTATGAACCCTGCCGCAGTCCTAAAGCTCTCCTCCCCGACTCTTAGAAAGGCTTTTCTTTCGGGCCCCGTTCGGAAAGGATGGTTTTGAAATACCCCGATTCCATTAGAAAGTACAGGTAGGACTGATGCTGAGAAAGCCCCCATATCGATATTGAGGTCAAGTGAACTCAGAAGGCTTCAGCAGATCATTTCCTCGATGTCTCGGAGGAATCCAAAAAACATCAGAACTTCCAAGTCTCAGCACTCGAGCGAAAAAGCTCAGACGCCCAAATCTGGATGGTTTGGCCTCAATCCCTACGTGGTAGAGATTCCCACCTCATTCCCTACTAACTGAAACATTAAAAAGCTTGCTGAAACGCGTGTGAACCCTATAAACTCTACAAACCGCAAACCCCCAAAACAACTCATCAGGAAAGAGGTGTCCAAGGAACATTGTGCAGCCCGCCAACCCGGCATGCTCACCGCCTCCGCTAATGCAGGGGCTCAAATAAGAATAAAAGGGGTTGGGGTTTTGGGGTTTAGGGCTTAGGCTTAGGGTTCATAGGGCTTACATATGGTTCGAGTCGTGGGGAATCAAAGCAGAACACGGAATGGAAACTTGGTTTATATGTGAGACTTTGAAGCACTGTAACGACAGCTGAATCGGCCTACATATATACTTAGAAAAGGGTGTTAGGGGAACACTGTGCTACAATTCTTACAGGGTTATTCCGGAATAATGCTGATAATAGCTGAGGGTTCTACATCACACCACGTCGTGCAAGTTTCGGCTGTAGGCTCCTGGATTAAGGGTTGAAGGGGCGTGGTTTCTCAAAACGGGGATCCTTGGAAAGGGGTGGCAAACCCTGAGCCCTAAATCCTCAACCCTGAACCCTGACATAAGCGGCAAAAGGGAATATGAGATTGCCGGCTATGAGTTACATACATGGTTTGGGCTTCGTGTTTAGAGTCTCGGAATCATTTTGAAACACTTCCATTTAACGACTACAATGGTGATCTCACTATGTAGGTCATGCACGGCTAGAAACCGCAGTACCATTTAAGCAGCTCGGCCACTTTATTTGGCTTGAGTCTAAAGGGTTCTAATGGAAACCCCAAACAGGGAACTTCAAGAATATAGCGGGAATATAGTAGGAATATACCTACCAGGGTCCTTGAACCCTAAATGCAATGCACCCTTCCAAGTACTCGAGCCAGCGGGAATCGACTTCTTTGTTGAGTTGGCTCTCTTTGCTCACCTAAGGTCAGCATTGTAGGGGCCATGTCCCCAAAAACAAAGCTTGGGGACTAAGGTGGCATTATTGTGACTTAAACCCTAAAGCATACATACCCATACAATGGTAGGTTTCAGCCCTAAATCCTCAACCCTATGTACCCAAAAGATGGTATGTTAGCACTTCAGGTTAACCTTTCCATGCTGCAGGGCCGGTCTAGGGGGATAAGCTTTGAAGTAGCTACAGTAGTAGGGAATGGAGGAATGGATCCGTCCTGTAAGTTGTCGCGATTCCACCACTAGCCATTTAGGGTTTAGGGCTTAGGGTCTGTATCCTATCCTTTATCGCCTCTGAACCGCCCAAATCCCAGAGCTGAACATGAAACAGTACTGTCCAAGTTCTTTTCCATCCCGTCATTCCCTACTAACCACCAGGAAGCTGTTTCCTTATCCGGATAGTAGTATACAATATAGCCTTATGTTTCTCATGGCGTTTCAACTTATTAAACATACTCAACAATGACCCATGGTAAAAACTCCTTCTTGCTTTCATACAAGAACACAAGTTATTTTCATCCAGGCCCAAAGTGAACTTGTGGTTCAAGGGCCGCGGTCTGGGCCGTCTAGCCCTCAGGCTCTACGTCTTCAAGTAATCACCAGGTTGGACCCTAAAGTCTACAGACGCATTCTATACTTGAAACCACTTTTCGGCCATAGAGGAATCTAGCAAGAAAAGAGTAAGAGTTGAGAATTTAGGGTTTAGGGCGTCTAGAGTTTAGGGTTTAGGGCGTCAACAACTCTGCACGGGAACTAAAAGGCAGGAAATCGCAGTCTTCTGTTCTGTCCAAACGAAGCAACTTGTCGTTCCATAGCAAGCATCTTCGACTGGTTCCTTATAGGAGTAGCATTGAAAATAATAGGTTGTATTCCTTCTTCAGTTTTAGTATGATAGAAATACATGAACAAATATCGGTGTATATATCATATATGATTACCCTACACCCACAACCTTAAACCCTACACGTATATACATATATCCTATACACACATAAATATATATACGCATACATCGTGAGTTCTAAAGATATATACATATATACATAGCTTATATACCATTGTTTGAGCTATAGCCTAGACTCCCCTATATAATCCCCTATATGAAACCACTTAAGGAGTTTAGACTACAGCTCCTAAATCAACGACCGAGCTGAAAACCCCATACCCTAACCCCCCTTAACCCCAAACCCTAGACCCTTAAACCCTAAAACCCTAAACCCCTAAACCCTTAAACCCTAAACCCTAAACCCTTAAACCCAAAACCCTAAGCCAAGCTTGGGTCCAAGCTACCGGGCGTTGGCGGCTCTACGTTCTGCCAGGGACGAGAGCCGAGCCGAGAAACGGCTCTGGGACAGGTCGGGGCTTCACTCATCCACAAGTTGAAGGAATTCAGGGTTTAGCGTTTCGGTTTTGGGGCCTTTAGGGTTTTGGGTTTTAGGGCTTAGAATTTTTAGGTTTTAGGGTTCAGGGTTTTTAGGGTTTAGGGTTTTTAGGGTTTAGGATTTGGGGTCTACGGTTTAGGACGTAGGGTCACATCCACAAGCTGCAGGTATTCAGCGTTTAGGGTCCCATCCGTTAAGGGTAGCTTTTCGGGGATTCCTATAATCAGGATTATGGTGTTTTGGGATCTAAATTGGGGTCCTCATATTTGGAAAAGTACCATCATGTATTGTTTACAGTACCGTTTAGGGTCTAGAGGCTACGGCTTGCTTTGGCGTTTAAGGGTTAAGGGGATTAGGATTTAGGTGTTTAAGGGCTTAGGGGGTTTGAGGCTTGTGGGTTCAGGGCTTAGGGATCTTAACCCCAATAACGGAGAATCACAAGGAAAAGAATGAGGGAAATGTAATGGACACGGAATTGTAGAAGTTTACAGACTTGATCCCCAAATTCCTCAATGACAGTGAGTACCCTGAACCCTTAACCCAACGCCTCGAGCTTGGGAAGTATGGTGCCAAAGGATACGAAGGGCACGCGGGAATTTTAGTCTCCGCCATACTCAACATATTGGGGTCAAGTCATTTTCCTAAGCTTCTGGTAATATGGGATGCGGAGCTGGGCTCCGTGTCTAGCAGCTGGAGGGCTTTTGCTTTTTGCTTTGGGTGTGAATTTTGGAGTATGCCCGCATTCATACATGCGTGCATCTACACACTCACTTTGCACCCGTCCATGAGAAGGAGTGAGAAGGAGTGACAGATGGAGTAACCTCGACAAATGCCGGCTTTCTCCAAATGAGCCATAGTCTAAACTCCTAGTATCCCATTAATAAGCCCTATAGTAGTCACCTATAGAATCCCCCATGTAATCCCCTTTAAGGAGTTTAGACGATGGCTCAAATTATTACAAGCGAAACGATGCTGCAACCCTGGGATCGTTGAATGACCTGACACAAGCTCCTTTGAGTAGTGATTTTTTTGGTGGTTGAAACTAGTAAGATAATATTTCTTATATAAAATACTATACCCCCAAAGGAGGATATAATCTTACTCTATGTTGGGTACCATAGTATCCCCACATAAAATACTACTCTTTTGATTTGGTCTCCAATGGCAGGACTTACAGAGCCAGTGAACAAAGAGCCTGCGGCTACCTGAGCTAAACCTTTTCCAGAGCCCACGGGAGATTTGATGCTACATTTGCTGAGGGTCATGGCCCATGTTTACCGCAGTGTCCGACCTCAAGCCTACCACGGCAAAACCACCTCTAGGGGTTGAAATGTATTTTGAAATCCTAAGTATGGCAAGTCTTCCGCTATCTACCATGTCCCTAGACCCTAAACCCTAAACCCTCGCAGCTTCGAATGGTGACATTTTTTTCCCACTGCGGTTTCTGCGCATCGACAATCTGCTTTGCCTGCTCTTAGGCCTGCGAGTAACAGGAACCGGAGTTGGTTGAGGTTTCGGAATTTAATGTTCAGGGTCTAGGTTCTTGGGTTAAGGTTTAATTAGGTGTTGTCTGTAGAGGCGGACCACAAGACAGACAGCGCCAAATGCTAAAGTACTACTTTTAAGACCTCCCAAGAGAGGCCCCCCGTGTTAAAAAGACAAATTTCCCCAAAGAACCCTTCAATTAGAAGAGCTCGTCTGCACATTGGCACCCTAAGGTTTAGAGTCTCGGGCGAAACTCCCATGTAAGTGCGGTACGCGCTTGGGCCATATAGCAAATTTGGGCAGTCAACCTACAGGCTTCCTCCCTGCCTCAACTTTACATGGAACCGGTATAGGGACCCTCTGAGGACTGCTGTCTTTTGAATTAAGGGGATTATATGGAATTCCGGGTAAGGTAAACCTTTCTACGATACAACCCCATGATACTGCGAGAAACCGAATGCAGCAAAGTGCAAGAATCTTTAAGTGGCAAGACTCCAGTGAAATTCTTCAAAATTGCCCTGACATACCCCGCACATCCCGAGGTGCCGCGCGCGTGCCCCGCATTTTAACAGTTCTCTTTAGTATTAGGAACTCTGAGATTCACGGCCTTGGAACTTCCATATCAGGAGCTGCCAAGTACGGGAATCTATAAAGGCCTTATAGGGTATAGGAGAAGTAAGAAATATCGGTCGCCCAATCGGCCAAGCATTGATGACGTTGCTTGCATTCCAACTCCAAGCCCCAAACTCCGAAACCTAACTTCCCGGACATGTATGACCGTCCCTTCCGCGGCCTTGAGTGGCCACGGCGAGTTACACCTCTGCTAAACCATCAGATCTACCATGTGCTCCTTGCTCAGCGGGCATGAAGTTTAAGATGTAGGGTTCACACTTCAGTTTTCTTGCTCTAGGAATGGATCCGCCAGTCCAAAAACAACAAAGAATCCTCAGCCCTGTACTTTCAACCCGAGACCATTTAGACCCTACGCACCAGTAACGTAAGACCGCTTCATTCTAGAAGAGGGATTCGTAATGCATTATGTTATAATTACATAAGCGTTGTGAGGGAACAGCAATGGTACTTCTTCCGAAGATTCCTGAGCCGCAAACCCTAAAACTCGGTGGCCTTGCAGAAATTCTTCTTGCGCTCCACTGCGGCCGCCCGCTCTTCGGGATGCTTGTCGCAGGTATCTGCGCTGTTGGGTAGGTGGAAAAAAGCTTAGGTATAGCTTTCAGGGTAGTAAGAGGAATAAGTTGGAGCATGTGGGGTTTAAGGCTTGCGATTTGGGAGTTTCAAGGTTGAAGGTTTGAGAGATGAGGGGCAATTTAGGGAATGCAGGCTGAGGGACCATACATAGTAGCATGTAGGGCTTAGGGTTTAGCAGCGCTTTCTTTCAAAGTGCAGCAATTCAGGTTGGCCGCGGTAAAGTTGCTTTCAAGTCCCAATCTTTGCCCAGGAGCCCTCCCGCCAACAAGTGAGCCTCTTGTTGGGCATTTATGGGGATTTATACTGAGCAAGAATTTTTCAACAATTTCAAGACGTATAACAAATCCCCAAAACTTGAATTCCAAGACCCAGACCCCATAACCTGAACCCTAAACCCTAAACCCTGAACCATAAGCCCTTAGCCCTGGACACTAGGGTTTAGGGACCTTGGGTTCAAGGTTTGTTTGTTTTTTTGGCGGACCAGCTGCAGTCAACCAGAATACGGCACCTGTAAGGTCAGAGAAAACCTCTCATGAGACCAGCATCAAATGCAAACTTGGTGTGTGTGTGTGTCTATATATACATGGGATTAATTTGTAATCTAGGGCATTCGCAAGGGGTTTTTGGCGGCATGACCCGCTATAGCTGAATGAGGATTGTGAGGGAAAAATAGCTCGTAATTGCTTGCTGGTTGGAACGCTATGGTGTCCCTATATGAACTCCACTGCTATTTTACTTTCTATTCTTTTCCATTCCCTTAGCCCTAAATCTTGAGCAGCAGCTTCAATTGTCCCATTTCTTGACTTCCCTACGCCCTACTGCCAACCAGCAAGATATAGCCACCTGTTGGATGCGCTGAATTTCTGTACAAGGGTGGCCTTGGGGCCTGATTCATCAGGACAATATTCCAAATAGGGGGCCTGCCCGACACACCCCTAGAAAGTAGATCCCATTGATCTTTTCGAGAAAGCATCCAGTAGGAGTAGAGGCTATCATGTTGAGGTGTGTAATTTCTAGATCCTCCCTGACGCCTACCTCAACCCCAAATGTATGTAAAATAATAGCCCTAAACCCATAATAATAGCCATAAAGGCCAGTATTTTACATACTTTTGGGGTCCAGGTAGTTACATAATCAGCTCCCATCTAATCAGAAATCCATTTTTAGGCACGGCACAAATTGACTTGAACTTGTTGGGCTAAGCCCTACCTCCAGAAGATATACACATTCCATTACGTAGGGCCCCAGTTCAAACATGAAATCCGAAATGCCGCCCCAAAAAATTGCAGTAAACTCCAGACCCTAAACCCTCAACTAAACCCTAGGGGTATGCACGGAGAGGCAGATAAACCCCTAAACCGTGAATCCTAAACCTTTTGCTGCGAGCACGGCCTCCCTCCTCCCAGCAGCTGTCCGTGCTGCTCCAATGCCACGAGACCTGCCCAAGAACATGGGGTTCAGGGTGTAGGGTTTTGGGTTCAAGGGTTTGGGGTTTTAGGATCTAGGGTTCTGGGTTTAGGGCTTCAGGATTTGGGTCTTAGGGTTTTAGGGCTTTGGGTTTCGGGTTTTGGGCATGTGTCAACAGACGGGTCCCTGTACTGTAATCACCTTAGACCTATAATGCAACAAGTTTAAGAGTTCTTTCGAATAGTTCTTTGGGGTTATCCTACAATGAAACTTCAAATGTCCCCTCAGGGGCTAGGAGTCTATACTAACCCAAGACAAGGATTCTTCATGCCAAGCCCGCACCATGCGTGTTGTCTAGGAAAGCATGTGCATGGTTCGACAAAGTCAGAGCTTGCCCGTGCTCCACTTAATAATTTTCATAAAATGGGGGAACCTTCCAAATAGACCCCCAAAATTTCACAATCCCTATTATGGGGACCGCCGGAAAAGGTAACCCGAATTTTCGGCTACCCTACACCCTAATCCCTGAACCGTATACACCCTATGCAACCATATATACCCCATATTGCGCTTTACCTTCAGTTTTCCAGGTGTTTGAACAGCACTTCGGGTTAGGTGCTCGTAGGCTTGCGGTTTCGGATTTAGGGTGAAGGGCTCCGATAAGTTACCCAATAACAGTACAGGGTACCATGTTGGGGGTTCCATTGTTTAGACCCTCGCGGGGGTCTGGGTGGGTGTTGTGCTCTCTGCCATCCTAGACAGCCAAACAACTACCACAAAGCCTACTTTCCTCGACAAGGGTTAGCATCAGTTGCCAAGCTCGGAGCAAATGCCCGGTGCAGGTGCGAGGATACCCGAATACGCACTATACGCATCATATTGGGGTTAGATGGGGACATAAAGGGGTTATAGATGGTTCTATGAGCCACAACCTAAGGTGCCATAAAACTGCCCACGCGAGGTATCGAATGCTAAACTTGACGCCCCATGTCCAAACCCTGATCCCCCAATACCTAAAAGAGCTTTTTGCAAACATGCAAGACCCATAACTCAGGTGTGCTGGACATGTGAATAACTCACACCAAGATTGGGGTCAAATACTGCCCAGGAGTTGGAGCCTGAATCCACTGCTTGGGAACCCTGAACGCTAAGCCCCAAAAGGTATGCTGATAGGGATTATGTAGGGATTAAGGGTCATAATAAAGCCAAAGCAATGTTGTCAAACCTACCCCGGCTAAGCCCCGAATGGAAACCCAAAACTTGAAGCGCTATAGCTGCAGGTCATTCTTGCGCGCTGCATTTCTTTGGCCTACTGGGGCTTGGTAGGGAACAAGAATATTTTCTATAGGGATTATAAGGGATTATCTTCTCTTACTCCCTACTAACCCCTAGGAAGTTGTTGAGTGGGCACAGGGCCAGTTCTTGAGATGCCACACCCTGGTAGTCCAAATTCCAAATCGGCAAAGGTTTAGTTAGAGTTTACGGTTTGGGGTAACCCTAAGCATCTAAGGATTCATATTTGAAGGAATTTGAGCCCAAAGACCCTACTATATAAGGCTTTTGGGTGGTTTTGCTACTTAGGGTAAAGTTTGGATCCTGTTGGGGTCCCACCTTATGGACTTCTTGGTTTACCGGGGTGTATAAGGACGCCAAATTTGCAGACATGCTATGCGTGGACTGAATCCCTGGGGAAGCTGACGAATTTTAACTCGGACGCTCGAAGCTTTGTTGGGGCAACTTGCCCCCCAAAAAGCGACCCCAGTTTGGGGCTCAAGGTTCAGCGCCCGCGGAGGACTGGCTTTTCAGAACGAAGCAAATTGCAAGCGCTGACGGCCGCGTTGTAGCTGATCTCATTCGGCCCAATGGAAATCCTGACTTCTTTCCCTGAGGGTCCAAGTACCCAATAATCATATACTACTCAAACCCTATACTATAATTACTATTACCCACCAAGTACCTAATTATTGGGTACTTGGACCCTTCGGGTTTGGGAACATGAGTGACATTATTCAGCACGGAGCCAGCAGAGGCTTCTGTTTTGAGCGAGGTTTATGCCAAACAGGCTTATCCAGTTTGCGGTGTTCGTAGCGTTTTGGGTTTAGGGCCTGCGGCAATGTGGCGGCTGTTTAAGTCTAACAGCCTCTAAAGCTGGACGTTGAATACAGACATATGTACGTCCGTAAATGAAGCAAGATGCAGAAATTTGAAAGTATTTGAAAGTACAACGCGTGCTCTCCACTTGCAAGCACCCTCTTACTTGAGTGGAAGAAGTTCCACACCCTCACAGCACGAGCTTCGTACTTAAAGCTGGTTTACCCCTCTGGCACTCTGGAGGGACGCCAGAAGAAGGTCCCAGTCTTGGGAAATTCTGCTAGGCCAGACAAAGGTGCTGAGCAAAATCCTGTAATAGCTGCAAAGCAATCTTCCATCGTCCGGCTTCGTCACATGCGCTGATGCCTGAGCCAAACACTTCCATAATTCGCCAATTGGCAACTTCTACATACCGTACTTCCCTGCGGGAGTCTATGGCAGAGATTGGATGGGAGATTGGCGGACTACGAGGCTCCACAAAAATGTCATATACCCCTAAGCCCCAAACCCTGTATACCTTCTATCACGGACTTGGGCTAAGGATTTGCAGGTTTGTCAAAAAGGGGATATACACTCTTTAGGGGTTATGGTTCATGGCAACGTTGCCGAGACATGAGCCCCGCCAACTAAAAGCGACACAGGTATAAGTTACATGAGCACCAACACGATTTCGAGGTCTATTTGACGTGCGCTATACCATACCAGAACTATACGAGGAATCTACAGCCACAAGCTAGATACCTATCCCTAAAGACCCCTACATAAACCCAGTTCCCACTTCATGTTCAATTGCCCTTTCCATTGAATCCTCCATTATTCCCCTAACCCCTACTCCACCCTACATATCTCTTGCTTGGGCCCTAAACCCTTAACCCCAAAAGCCAGCTTAGGGCCCTGTAGTCGGGCTCTGGACTTTGGCCCTGTACTTTAAGCAGACATCTTAATTACACGAAGAGGTCCAGGTTTTAGCGTTTAGGCTTTCAGGTTCAGGCTTGCGAGTGACAAAAGCAAGGCCCTGCAGTTGCGCGTATAAACTGAACACAACGGGCTTGCTTCAGATCGTCGGTGAACATGTCACCTAAGACATGTAAAAATTGAGCCATTGTCTAAACTCCTAGTATCCCCCTTAATATCCCCTATAGTAGTCCCTTATATAATCCCCTATATAACCCCCTTTAAGGAGTTTAGACTATAGCTCCTTTGCTTTGGACTCTGGAGGACCCCGTGGAATAAGAAATGGGGTTCCTTCAGCGCGCCTGTATTGAAGCTGATGACACTACTCACCACACCGGTCGCTGGGATGGTGGAGAGCACGTAAAGAGCTTGATTCCATGCCTTGGTACTGTCAAACGGCACTGGAATCCTCAGGGCCCAAGTACCCAATAATCATATACTTACCCAAATCCAATACTATAAGTACTATCACCCAATGCCCACATACCTAATTTTTGGGTACTTGGACCCTTAGGGTTATAATTAATAGGGGGATTTAGAGGCTAGGCCTGGGTCTACGTGGAGTTTTGCGCGATTTAAGGCCACAATTGCCTCTGGAAGCCAGCCAGATCACAAGATTAAAGCCCTAAACCCTAAACCCTTAACCGTGAAGGTTCAAGGTTTAGGATGTTCATGACCATCCACAGAGGAAATCAAACCCTCTTCGCACATGACATGGTTGACGTGATGAAAACTTCCGATGTTTCCAAACGACAAAACTCTTCAGGGAAAATGTCTGGGAACCATCCCTTAGACGTAGCACCCCAGCACCCGAGCACTCTAGCTGCGCCCAAGGTTCAAAGGCTGTGGCAGCAGCATGCATCTCGGCACTGAAGATGATCTCTTCTCGACTGACCTGACACGCTTTGGGGCGTCCTCGCCGGCATAGGATTTAGGGTTTATAGTCTTAGTCCCCCTTAAGTAGATAGAATGTGGGTATATGGGGATCTTATTTTAATATACCCAAAGCCATATTCTATCTACTCAAGGGGGACGATAGGGCTAGGGATAGGCGATAGCAGTCGTGATGGCATTGGCATTGGTAAGAATGGCAGTAGTCTCAACCTCAATCCACAGAAGATCGGTTGTTCTCAGCTTGTTTGTCTGTCAGCCTGCCTGTCCATCCGGGCATGGGAAGCCTTAAGATCGGGAGACACGGTACAGTACCTTATGTCTTACTTAAAAGCATGCACCAGTATATAGGATTTTCACAAATTTAGGATCCCGCCCATTTTCCCTTAAACAGCGCAGTCCTTTCTGTCAGATTTTCCAAGAGAGAGAAATGTCCATACACCTAGAAACAAGCCTTTTAAGCCCTACATCCTAAAGCCTATTGCTCCGAACCCTAAGCCCTGCAATCCTACAACTGGAACCCTAAACCCTAAACGCCAAACCCCCCTAAATCCTAAACCCTAAACCCTAAACCGAAAACCCTAAACCCTATACCCTAACTCACCTTTACGCGGCGCATGTGGATAGAATGCTCCAGGGCCATCTGCCAGTGCCCGTGCAGGGCACAGGCACCTTTTCCGGGAGGAGCTGTATGGGGTTATATGAACTGTAGTCTGAACTCCTTCAAGCAGGTTATATAGGGGATTATGTAGGGGACTACTATAGGGGATATTCAGGGGGATTTTGGAAGTTTAGACTATAGCTCATATGAGCTATTGTCTAAACTCCTAATATCCTGCTTAGTAACCCCTATATAGTCCCTATATAACTCCCTGTAAGGGGTTGAGACTATAGCGTATGTGCGAGATGTACCGGGATTATGAAGGGCTTAGGGGCATTACCCCTTTAGCGGAGCATCACATGAAACATGAAATACTAAGTGAGTTGTATGAGCTATAGTCGAAACTCCTAATACCCCCTTAATAACCCTTATAAGCGTCCCCTATATAGTCACCTATATCACCCCCTTTAAGGAATTTAGACTATCGCTCATATAGGCCTTCAATGGGATGCAGAGGCCTACATAATTGCAAATGTCGTTTTGAGGTGTGCTATACCATAATGAAAGCAGGAACCCGGGACCATAATTTTTGCCATTCAAGCTCCTGATGTAGCTGAAAAGCGGTCTGAACATACTACCTGCTTCAAACAAGTTGTCGGTGCTCCGGAAATGGGAGTTTCCCAAAATTAGGGGTGCCGTTTGGGGGCTCTCAATGATAAGGGTTATCGTATTTTGAAGTCCATATTCGGGTCCCCTATTTCTGGACACTGTTACCAAATAAACCAGGTCCCCCGTAAATAACAATACATACAATAGTATTCATAGTAGTAGGATATAAAATAAACATACTGATAGTAGTAAGAGCAATAACAGAAATAAAGCTGACATAAGTAACAAAAAACATAGAAGCAGACCACTGAGCACTAGGAACTTCTGTACCGACAAGCGCGTTTTCTATACTGGACGGGGGCGTGACTGTGCTAGGATGTAAAACGCATTTGTCAGTACAGAATATGCGTTGCCAGTGTTATTCTTAGTGCTACTAACAAACATAGTAATACTAAGAGTAATACTAGCACTTTCAATACTCCCAGTAATAAGAAAATCTGAACCCCAACAGTATGTCTAATTTTGGTGGCTTCGGGCTATTATCTTACCTACTTTTGGGGTCCAGGTATTACCCATGAACAGGAGCAAGAGCCCAGCTTAAGGACTTTGCATCGGCAGATTGGGCCTCCTACCACCACTATCAAAGCACTAACTAAAGAAGTGCAAGGGCTGGATGAAGGCAGCGTAGGCGCGAAATTGCCCATGAGAATTCTAGACCTCATTTCTTGGACCTACCCTAAGGGTCCAAGTACCGAATAATCATATACTTACCCAAAACCTATATTACAATTATTGGCCAAAACCCAAGTACCTTATTATTAGGTACTTGGACCCTTTGGGCTATAGACGTACTCATCCTAGGATTCATCTTGATGATTGTCTCCAAAGTTGGCATCCCCAAGCTAGAAAACATCCTTTGCGCCCAGACTGATTGGCTGTTAAGGAAGTTAATCTAAGTTACTCTATTGGAGCAACCATATTACTTCCTAGATATACCCATTATGGTAGCTTAATTTAAGTTCCTTGAAAGCTACTCAGATGGTGCCTAGATCAAGAGCGGCCTAGACACTGATCACAGAGCCATAAGTCACCGCATTCGGTTGGGCGCCGGCTGTCTGAAGATCGGAAAGAAGTTGAAAGGCCAGATGCCAGAGACCACCTCGGGGGTGCTGTTGGTTTGGGGTTTAAGTGTTGGGGTTTATGGTTTAGGGGTGCTGTGTGGTGGTTGGACGGTATATGGGGGCTTTCCTTAAATTAGGGGGACCTTTTGAGGCGGGCGGGGTCCCAGAATAAGGATTATAGTATTTTGGGGAGTTAGGTTGGGGTTTCATTGCTGCAGAAACTAGCACATTCTTCTGATAAGATGTTACTAGCACGAGGAGATTGAAATCGTACCATGTACTCTTGACACTGGCATGCCCAGTAAACATGATGCTCGCTTGAAACATGGGGGGCATGCAGTAGCATTTTCTAGTATATTATAGTATGTTATAGCAAATCAACGTATATTATAGTACACTATAGTATATTATAGTATACTATACATAGTGTATTACTATATATTACGGTAACATATCATCAAAGAATCACGTATTATAGTAGTACCTGCATAACATACACCGAACCTGGTCTTTCCGAAAACCGAGCCTTTGCCCACTGCGCTGATCGCCGCGCTGAAGCTTACAACGCAAGCACTGAGTCGTGCAGTCCGAATGCTCCAAAGCAACTGAGGGGTGCTTGGCTCGCTTTACGGTGAGGCGAGGTGGGTTTAGGGTTTAGGGTTTAGGCTGAGGGCTCGGGACTTAAAACTGTATAGTACTTAGTTTGGGGGATACTATGGTACCCCAATAATGGAGAATCAAATGGAAAAGAAAATGGAAAATGAAATGGAAACTGGGGCTATATAGGGGTTATATTTGTGCCTTAAGTGCTTCAACCACGCCCCGACAAGGTAAAAGCAGAGAATGTACTGGGATGGAACCATTCGTAAGGACGTCTGTCGTGTGACCGAAAAGGGCAAATCTAGCATCAAATCAGGTGTGAACCGCAGGACGTAGACTCAGATCATTCTGATGCCTGCATGTACCCGCATACTACTTGGAGAGTCAGGGAGGCCAAAGCAAGTAGGTTAATAACTAGGATACCCGAGGTTGTTATACAGTATGGCCTAATTATAGCAGCTATGCGTGTACTAAAATACGCCCCCCATAAGACCCTCCAAGTAGTGCCCTAAACCCTAAACCCTCAACCCTGAAACTTTGAAGCCCACCCGCCTCCAGGGCTCCCTGCCATTGCGAGCTGTTCTCACAGACACCTCATGCAGCAGTTTGCTGGCTTCTTTCCACTTTTTAAAGTAGCTAGAATAATGGCCTTAAACCCTTAAAACAATCCAATCAACCCTTTAAAGTAGCTAGAATAATGGCCTAAACACCCTTAAAACCGATTCTCCGTACTCTAGGGGTCCAGGTAAGCCCTGAACCCTACACCATTTGTTCTACAAGACCCCACTTGCAATTAGGGGGCAGTACTCTCCAAATAGTTGCCATTCAGGGTGCTTCCAGAGCGATTGCGCGTTGTTGCTTTCTATTTCGTCTGCATGAGCATCGGCATCGGGCTTTTGAGGAGGTTGGTTACTTTAAATGTATTCTCGCGGAAGGTTCTGAAAGAGCCGTTGAAATCTACTCCACTTGTTACAGTTTGCCTCTTCAGGAAACTACAACGTTTAACAGACTCCAATTCATCTACCCAAACCCTCAATCCATCTAAACCCCAGCATCGTGAATGAAAGACTCGTGGGCTCCGAGGTGCTGATTGCAGCGCTGAAGCTTATGGCATCCTTGCCGTCAAGGCAGTGAGGCTTGCCGCTGATTAGTTGGGAATGAAGGCACGGATCTTCTATAATAATACATATGAAATCTCGCCTAATGGTCCCATGGCGTTATTCCCAACATGGTCACCAATAACAAGTTGTAGGCTGTGTCTAATAGATCGGCGCTTCGCTGGAACCCCCTTCAGCCGAAAGCCTAGATCTGAACACAAACGCTTTTCGTGGCTGTCTTTAGTGGGAGGACGCTGTGCACACTTAAAGTGTATAGCGGCTATAAGGAATGAAGGAGTCCAGTTTCAGGATTATGTAGGCCACGCTCGGAAAATCTCCCCAGGATCAGGAGTCGCAAGTGGGACGACCACGAAAGAAGGACAAACTGCTGATACTACATGACCTTAGGCCTTTTTTTAATATAGTAACTACCAAAGTTCCCGAGGGATAAGGTACCCTGGGACATGCAGGATGTTTCGTATCCACCGAGCGGCTACAACTACTGTAATGCTAAAACGGGTCATGCGTGGTCTGCACTGAACCCACTAAAGATAATATCCCCCCTTACATTCTCACCACCTGAAGCACTGATATTACATGCTTTCACTGTGGTATGTTATAATGTAGTGGGAATGAACGACATTAGGGGGTGGGGGGGTTTAATATTCTGGGGAGGGGATTGTTACGAGACATCGAATACCGGAGGCCTATATAGACCTCATACGAGCCTTACATGCGTCTCATATGAACCATAATCTAAACTCCTAGTATCCCCCCTGATGAGCCCTCTAATACTCCCCTATATAATCCCCTATATGGCCCCTCTCAAGGAGTTTAAACTATAGCTCATATGGGGGCACCCACCTGGTAACTATCCACATGGGGCCATTCTTGACCAACAGCCGAAAAAAAGATCGTCAAGAATCTGGAAGCAAGTCCGCAGCCATCAATGCAGAAAGGAGCTGAAGCGCATGGCTCCACCTTAGCTGTGGTCAACTTCCCGCCAACATCACCAAACCTTAGCTATCTTGACTGAACATCTTTACCCGGAACCTGATGTCCGGACGCCCTTACTTTGTAGGCTCTCGTTTTAGCTCCACGTCTGCTGAGGCCAGGGTTGGACGAATCCTACACGCGGCCTTCAGGACTGCGCATAGTAGCCTAGCACCCAGAATGAGTCTAGGGGACCTATGGTGGATACTAAACATCCAGCATGACCCTAGGTACCTGACACCCTGGAAATTATGGCACTATAGTATGCTAGGGTCGTGCGGGATTTTGAGTATCAACAGTAGGGTTCCCGCCGAGCCTTTGATGGCAAAAGGTTTGCTCAACTGGGCCCTGGCCACTTGCCATCAGCATCGCAGGCAGAAATCGCCGAGTTGAAGCAAATGACCTACTGCGGGCTAGTAAGCAATAAAACCCTAAACCCAAAGGAATATACGATATAGGGATTCCATATATAGGGATGATACCCTCTTCTTCCCTACGAACCACCAGTAAGCTGTACTTATTAGCTTGGAAGCGAAATTTGGGAGCTTGTGGGACACAGTGAAGCAAGACCCAGTCAACTTTACCCCGTCATGTAGAAAAGAACTGTGTGGTGGTTTCCCGAAATTAGGGGTACCATTTGGGGGTCCCAATAATAAGGACTATAGTATCTTGGGGTCTTGATAGGGGTCCCCCTGTTTTGGGAAACTACCATTTAGGGTTTAGAAGTTTAGGGGTCTGCCAAATGCCACATCCTAAGAAGTAAGTTCGTAGTTGGGAGTTTGAGCTTTCAGGAGAGGCTTGCAGGGTTTGAGGGTTTAGGGTTTAGGGTTCCGCTCCAGTGTTTTGGGGTTTTAGGCTTCAGGGCTCGAAGGTGAAAATAGGTGATGCAAAGCCTGGCAAAAGATGCTGGGAACAGATGTACAACTACAATGTTTCTTGAAACTTATTTCTGCACATGATGGTCCTGGTGGGCAGCTCTGATGTTATACTGGGGAGAAACCCCATCTCCTTGCATGCCACCACTGTCAACAACTGGGCGACCAATTCCTATGCGAGCTGCTAAACAAAGAGGTGAAATGCTAGAACCTTCTAGAGCTGCACTGCTGCAAAATTTAAGAAAAGTGCCGCCAAGGACTCATGCTGCAGCTTTATCATTCCTATGCTCCTCATCTTATTTGTCCGAGTCTCTGGGGCTTGCCCAGGGTAAACCATAAATCCATATGAGGTTTTACATTCCGCCCCAAGAAAAGGTTAACCTCTGGACAGGTAACTTATCATCCCTGCCACGGCTATGTGAGCCATGGTCAAAACTCCTCTTAAGCATCCCTATCACGCTAGAATCCACTATGTAATCCCCTATATAACCCCACTTTAAGGTGTGTAGACCCTAAACCTTAAACCCCGATATAACCGAACCCCTATTTAAGGACTTTAAACTAATGTAACCTTTTGGGCTCAAGCCTTCCGACTCAGAAGGCCCTGGTTGCTTTGAGACAACTGGTTCAAAGCTCTTTAGTTTATATCTGGTCCCTAAAGTAGCTCTATGAGAGCCCGTTGAGGCCCGCCCTAAGTATCATATATATATATATACACATATATATGTATATATACAAACACATTAATTATTATACATACTCTAAAGCCCCTGGTTGCTTTGAGTTAACTTTTTCTACGATCTTTAGTCTATATCTGGTCTCTAAAGTAGCTCCATGGGAACCCATTGAGGCCCGCCCTAAGTATTATGTATATATATATATGTGCGTATACACATCATAGCATATATAGCACATAGTGATATTCTACTATATAACATATATTATATATGGTAGTAGAGTGCATATATATATATATATTTAACATTATAGTGTATGTACATATTATATATATAATCATCTATCATCTTGTATCTCTAATATATAATACATATACACTAATGGACCCTTTGGGCCACTTTCAGCCCGGTCTCATTTGGCGTAGCTGAGGAAGAGGGCATTTTCTCGAGGAAGTGGAGCGCCAGTTGCCTAAACCCTAAACCCTGAACCCCAAACCCTTAAATTCTAAACCCTGAACCCGAAACCCTTAAAATCTAAACCCTAAACTCCTTCAACCCCAGTTGCCAAAGACCTCCTTTGGAACAGGCATTGATCGCGGCACCGAAGCAGATCTCGTTCACTTCTGCTGCTGAACTTATCATCCTTAGGTCTACATTCCCAGGTACCTAAATAGTAGGCTACTGGGCTAGGGTTTAGGGTCTAGGGGTTTAGGGTTTAGGGTATAGGGATGTATAGGGTTTATAGAACCCAGAACCCTTTTATTTAGGTAAGTGGAGCCTGAGGGTTTGCTACAAGAGAAAAAGGAAGACCCAACACCTCAAAGATCTGGTGGAATAATTGGATGGCTCTTTGCCACTGCTCGGACCTCTCGCACCAGGCCATTGCTGCAGTGAAGCAGGTCACATCAATTTCACAAGTTCTAGATGACAGATCTGACAACAGCTGCAGGGCAATCCTCCACTGAACCTGTGGGCCCTCAGAATGACAGGCGGAAACCACAGCATTGAGTACGCCGGCAGTGAGGGGCAGGGTCGCCTCAGCCATGTTGGACATCACTTCGCAGCAGCTTTGCCACTGAGCCTGCTGACAAAGTGTACAGATGCTTACAGCGAAGCTGGCTGGGTTGGGTACCACTCTTACAAGCCGCATGTTCTGTAGCTGCTGTAGAGCAATCAGCCACTGGCTTGCCACTTGCAGAGATCTCGCCATTGCATTGAAGGTGAGAACATTCGGCAGAATCGCAGACCTTGTCATCTGTAGCCACAGAATGAGAGATGTACACCAAGCATCTCCGTGCTCGCAGTGCTCGCACGCCAGGGCGGAAGTACAACTTATTACGTCCAAGCAAAGCCTTTGCACTGGCATCATGGCAACTAAGTGGAATGCGGGTTCCCAGTGACCTGCCTTCTGACAGGCGCAGATAGCTGCGTTGAGGGTAATTGTATCTGGCAGTATCTGTGCAAATTGCATGTCCTCCAGCAGGCTCAGAGCAATTTGCCAGAGGCCTGCTGATCCGACTGCAGAGATGGCGGTGTTGAAGGAAATTGTATCTGGGAAGGCTTTGCTGGCAGGCAATTGCGAGAGCAGGTGCAGCACGGCTTCCCATTTATCAGCGCTTCCACATGCACTCAGGGCAGCGTTTATACTGATCTTGGTGGGCTGGATGGTGTTCTTGGGCATGTCAGACAGCAGATTTAAGCCACTTCGCCAACTCGTTCCCTTCCTCGGGATCAGGGCCGGTCAAAGTTTAGGGCTTAAGCAGAATGACGGAGCTGGCCACTGATTGTCAAACTTGACCTGAGGTTTTCAAGTTGAACCCTCGAAGGTGAAACAGGCTCAACGAAAGTAGAGCAGAATGTGGGACAGTTTAGGGTTTGGGGTATAGAGGACATTGTAGACAAAAAGTCTAGAGCCAATTGGCACACGCAACGAATAGCATCGGAGGTTTTTCTAAGAGACTCGACCACCCGAGAGGGTGCACGAAATTCAGTGACACTACCAGAGCTCAGCTTCAAATATCTTGACGGCCTTAATTTCGCCCTAAAGCCTAAACCCTAACCGCACAATGAAATCCCCAAATGTCTCTGCTCATAAGACGCACATAATGCCTACCGATACTTTTTGCTTTTCTACCCTGACCCTAAACCCTCTAGACCCTCAACAGAAAGCCCTACAAACCCCATTGAACCCCATAAGCCCTATACACCCTATCTGTGGACCTATAATGAACCCAATGAGCCCTATCAACCGTGTATAATCGTACATATAGCAGCTTCCTTTTTTGCACAATTCACTGATCCATATGATTCTCCCTTGTCAGGGTAGTATCACGGAACCCTGAACCCCAGTATTTGTCGCCCCGGTATAATAATTGAAATCACAAAGCCCAAAACTCTACACTCTAATCACTAAACACTAAACCCTAAACTGTCCCACGCTCTACACTACAAACCCTAAACACAAAACCCTAAACTTTTGAACCCCAAACCAACGCCCAACCGCGCTTCCCGGAGCTGATGGCAGCGTTGATGCAAATGGCATTCACCAGGATGCCCTGCCTAGGTTAGGGTTAAGAGTTTAGGGTTTTGAATTTTGGGTTTAGGGTTTAGGTTTTAGGGTTTCGAGTTTGGAGCTTAAAATTTAAAACTTAGGGTTGAAGGTTGAGAATGTAGGGTTCAGGGCCCTAGCAAAGTTAGGTTTCGATGGCTCTGTAGGGGTTATGGAGGGATTTGGTAATAGAAATGCCAAGAAAAATGTTCCAAACTACCCTAGCTGCTGAGCCATGCCGCAGACCAGGTTCAAGGCGTTCCTTCTGTTGGAGATTTTAGAGGTTTAGGGTTTAGGGTTTTGGGTTTAGGGCTTTAAGGGCTTTCGGGTTTAGGGTTTTGAGGTTAAAGCTTTGGGTTTAAAGCTTTAAGGGTGTTCGGGTTTAGGGTTTAGAAGCAGGCTGCTCCCTAAACTGTCATCGGACTGAGATTGCCCCTACGGTTCATGGATGAAATCTTGCTCCACCCTAAGTCCCCCCAATTCCCGACAACAACAGTAGCCTGCTTGGTTTAAGGTTTGGGTTTAGGGTACTCTAAATGGTTTGAGATTTCCTCCATCCATCGTTTCTCAGCTTAGCTGGGAACGGGGGTATGGGGTACGAGGGACCAGTACGGGCATTTGTTGGAGGAATTGCATAGCGAGTAACACTAAGAATCTATTCCCGCATTGCTAACCAAGTATAATTGGCTTAAGTGCGGGAAGCCCTAAACCGCGAATCCCTCAACCCTATATATCCTTATATAACCCCTGTATATCCTTATATAACCCCTGTTCAGGATCTAGGGTTGAGGGTATTAGAAAGGGACTTCAGGCTGTTCTTTCTTGAAAGGATGAATAGGTCCAGATTTCAGACCATCGTAGTTGGGATTTAAGGCTTCAGGGTTTTGAGGTGTCGTGATAGGTTCTATAGGGCTAGATGCCCTCTCAAGTGCCTTGAGGCAAGAATGGGATTCTAGCTAACCCTTTCATGCTAACGTTAAAAAACCTTCCCCTCTCCAATTTATGTGAGTATGGCCCCCTCCCCTCCCCAATATAAACCGAGGAAGATTTGGGGCGGGGGAAGGGGGCAGGTGGTTAATAAAGGGATTCGTAAGCTAAGCCCAGGGTCTTCGGAGGTACAGCGTGGCAACTTCGCATGGTGCCTCAACCCTGGGCCCTAAACCGGAGGCTCTGACTCAACCCCAATCCCCTAAACACTGAACCCTATAAACCCTATAGGTTCGAGGGTTCAGGGAAACTCATACGCGTACCAGCTTCAGCCATCGCGGCTCGCAGTTGATGGCAGCCCCGAACGACACCTGCCAGATTCTCAACACTTGGACGATATCATATATATGCATATACATATATATATATAATGCGGCCTTGGTAAACCGTAAGATACGCTTTGAAAAAACAAGAGGATGCCTAACATGCCAGTTTCTCTTTGAACCCCTAACCTGAAGCCACGAATGCAATGCCTCTCAAACACTACTAAGCTGGTATATCCCTGTTGATTTCCTGCTGTTGCTGTTTATCGCCAGTCTTTCGCACAAACTCCTAGGTCGTTAGCGCACTGATCTCAAGCAAGCGCTCACATTCTTGACTTTCCCTGTGTGTGCTGCTTGTAACTTACAACCTACTTTGCTATTGTAGTTGTCATGGCTATGGAATCGGTGAAAGGCAGCGCACCCCTCCAAATACATCCGAGGTGCAATAGCCGATTCACAGACTCGATCGCTTCGGCCCGTGAACGCAACATCCCTCAGCCGCAAACCAGAAACCCGAAAGAAACTAAGCCCTAACCACTCAACCGCATACCCTTTTAACGCCTTGCCTCATTGGGACGGACCCTTCTCTGGCACATCTCGCGAAGCAACAACGTAGCCGCCGGCCACTGCCTCAGCTAGTAGTTTAGGGTTTAGGGTCTACCTGAGCCCCAAAAGTAGGAAAAACATGGATGATGGACATGGAGGCCTACCAACGAAGACTACTGTGCGAACAAGCGGGGCCGATATTGGGATAATATGAGGTTATACTGGGATAGAAAACGGAAGCTACTGTAATGGGGTTATATAGGGTTGAGGGTTTAGGGATAATGGAAAGAAACCGGAAACTACGACATCATAAACGGGTATAGTGTCGGCTTCCATGTCAGTTTGGAGGAGGGTAAGGTTTGGGGCTTACTGCGTATGGCTTGGCCTTAGTGTGTAAATCCAACGTCACAATTCAGATTGTTTGGTGGGTAGTTTGAAGGGTATAGGCCCTGCATATGCCTGCTAAGATTGCCCGCCCTTAAACTCTAAACCCTAAACCCTAAGCCCGAAGCCCTAAACCGGGTAAAACCTTAAATCCAACTTTGGGAAATGCAAGCTTCCGGAGATGGTATGCTTCACTGAGCACATGACTCTCATGGAGCACTTACTGTAGGCTTTGGGGGGCTATCAGAACTCTCTTTTCAAGAGGGGAACCCTGTCTTCCTAGCGCAGTCTCTGAAGGAAGAGGCAGTTTAGGGTTTCGGGTTGTGCCGAAGGTGATGTAGTTGAAAGGGACTGCCCACTTCGTTCGGGCAAAGAGGCCTTAACATGCAACACTACCCGGACGATTAATCCTAACCCCTGCACACTGGTCGGCCCGATTAAACCACACCTATAGCCTATATCCGATTATAGCCATGACGTCCCAAAGATCACACCCTAAACCCTACCTGAACCCCCCAAGTAGGTAAAACAACGGATCAAAACCCACTGAGACAAGGCCATTCTGCTACATATCTAGGTAGACCATGTACACTTAACTTACTGAGGGTTAGTAGAGACTAAGGGAAAATACTATGCCCTAAGGGTCCAAGTACCAAATAATCATATACTTGCCCAAAACCTGTACTATAATTGTTACTACCCAAAAACCTAAGTACCTAATTATTGGGTACTTGGACCCTCTGGGATATATATATATATACATATAGGTATTCTGTTCCCCTATCGTCTGGTAAGAACCAGTAAGTCAAAGAAGAGCATCTTGCAGGTCTCTTCCATCCTGATTTGAGCCATAGTCTAAACTCCTGGCATCCCCTTTAATAAAGCCTATAGTAGTCACCTACATTCCCGTTAACATAAACAACCTTTAAGGAGTTTAGACTTACAATTCCTCTGGCTTAGGTTCAGGGCCGACCATTCCTTTACCTACCATGGATCACCCTCTTCAAAAGGAAAGCCTGAACCCTAAACCCCTGAACCCTAATCCAGCACTATTTGTTTGCATTGTGATATGGGTTATATGAAGATGTACAGGGGACTCAGTCTTACACAGAACCTCCCTTTGGAAAGGACAGCCGTTTTTGTCTTTGCCTCTTTTGGGCTCTCGTTGAGTTTGGGGGAAGGTACTGCAAGTAATCAACTTGCCCTTACGAGGATTTGTGTCTGATATGTTGGGTTTATCATCCTCCGTGCAGTGGATAAGACTACGCCAGGTAAAGCCCGGCAGTTTATCAGGCTTACGATGACGGTCTTGCCATTGTTTCGTGTCAGTTCAAAGTTGTGCATGAAGGTCCTAAAAACCCGAAGGATCCTACGTACCTATATAGACGATGCAAAGCCAAACCGCACTACCAATTCCTAGTATAGAAACCCTACATTATACCATGCGTAGGCCCACGAAGCATATCCGGGTTCTATCAATGAGTCCTTACCCTAAGGGTCCAAGGACTCCAAGGACCCAAATAATAGGGTTCTAGGGCCCAAAAACTATACTATGATGGTATTTGGGCCCTACAGCCCTATTATTTGGGTACTTGGACCTTTACGGTTACAGTTGCCAGCTGCAAAGTTTGGTTAGCGTCTTGCATTGCGAAAGATAATCATGTTTCATGACGGCGAAACCTTTTTGCAAAGTCCTTGGTGAACCATTTCGTGCTCCGGTCACGCACATCAATCTTCAGCTTCAATGATGCATTGCCTTGCCTATACACACTTTTTCCTATGAGGTTTGGGACAGGCCGCGGAAGAATCATATAGGGAATACAGGGGTGATGTGCAAGGTTGTCAAAATTGGGGCCCCTTTTTTTCGCCACTAATACAATACAGCCCCCGATGTTAAGGATTCCGACAGCTCCTCCCTTTTTGTGGGAGGACGTTAACTATACTCCCCTGCATTGGACACCCACTAATATTTCCATCGACCAATCTTCCCAAGCGCAAGCCTGTATACACGCAGCAAAGCCATTATCAGAAGTCCTATTTCAAATAGCGAGGCGAAGGTACCTTAGCATCAAAACCCTTGGCCCTAATTAAAGCCAAAACCCTAAAACCCTAAATCCTGAACCCTAAAACCCAAAAATCTTCAACCCTGAAACCCTAAACCCATTTTTTCAGTTCTAGCTCTAGGCCGCCGCGTTGCCGACCTTTGCCGACTCCGCTGATGGAGGAGGTGAACCTCAAGGGCTCCCAGGATTCAAACGGCATTTTGGGGTATGGTTTAGGGCTTGGGGGTTAAGGGCTTAGGGGTTTAGGGTTTAGGGCTTAGGGCTTAGGGTTAAGGGCTTAGGGGTTACCCTAGGGCCCGGGAGCTCCAAGTCTATAAATAATACCTACATTGCGCCCTAAAGTCTACAAATACTACCTACTTTTGCATTGTTGGAGCCTTAGGGTCATATCTGGTTTCCATGAATAGGGGACCGAAATATGGACCCCATAATGCTAGAATCCTAATCATGGGCACGTCCAAAAAAGGGACCCCAAATTTTGGGAAACCCTAAACCCTACAGATCCCTATAGAACCCGTGTATAATCCCCATAAACCCCTTTTAACGTACCCCTGATGTTTGGTTTTGCAGCAAGAAAGAAGGTTACGTTCACACACCCCCAAACCCGAAAATAAATAAATAAATAAACCCTCAACCCTAGTTTCCTAAACCCTAAACCGTAAACCTTAAACCCTGAACCCTCAAAGGCCTGATGACATCTGGGCTCTGGCCCCAGGACCTGGAGTCGTAGAGAGCCTTGAGCTCTCTTTGCCTGAGTTTGTGGTTTAGGGCTTGGGGTTCAGGGCTTAGGGCTTAGGGTTTGGGGTTTAGGCTTGGAGTGTGAGATCTCGAGTTTGGGGAGCACACGCTAAACCCTAAACCCGAAAGGATTTAGGGAGCAGGTTTGGAGCTTGGGTTTTGTATTAGCTGCTTAGCAGCACATAGTCAAATTCGGGACTATCATTGTTCGTCCCGGATGCTGTTTTTTGGGAATCATGAAACAGCAGCTAACGTCAGGTTTGTCATTTGTAGAGCTTAGCCTTCTGTGGTTCCGACTGCCGCTGACCGGCAGTCGCTCAAACTGACTGCCATGAAAAGCAAGAGTGGCCTAGATAATTAGAATAAGGCTTAGAGGATACATGTCAGGATAGACGCAATACGCTTAATTACCAGGGGATGGTATCACTCAGTATTCAGACCATCAGCTTGGAGTCTCTGAGAGGGATTGTAAGAACTCTTCTTCAGGTCTTCTTGTGCTGTTTTAGAGATATGGAGCTTTCCAAAACAAACCATATAACACAACATCCCCCCCTCCCCATAACCTCCATGTACTAAGTCTAAACTCCTAGTATCCCCCTGAATAACCCTATAACCCCTACAATGCTCCCCCATATAATCCCCTGTATCACCTCCTTTAAGGTGCGGCCCTCCGTTTTGAAAATGTCCCTTTCGGCGGCCTCTCAATACATGGCGGCCCCGCAATCCCTGAATCAAAAACGGTTCTGTGTGTTTAGGGCATGGGAGTAACTTCCCCACCATAATTACGATGCACCTCGGGGACAGCATTTCCCTGATTCTTAATAGTTAGGAGGCTAGCTTCTACCTTAACTTGCTAACTGGCTCAAGATCCAAGCGGCTTGTCATTCAGTCAATGAAGCACTGACAAATATCTAAAAACGTGAATACATAGGTATCGAGATTCTGAGAGACGATTCCACCGTCTTACTGTGACTGCTACAGGTACCATTTCCATTACTACTAGTGTATTACCATCATGATTGCTATTCCTATTTCTACGGCTATTGCTGTTGCTATGTGTTGCTTCTCTGCCTTGCTTCGCTTGCACATGCGACACTCATGCCCGGGAAATTCAAGCTTGCAGGCCTATCTTGTGAGTCTAGTCTGGGTAGTTATGGGTTTCGGGATGGAGTTTAGGGTTTGTGGATGGGATATTAGGATCGGGAAAAAGGAGAACCATGTGGATAAGAAAATGCGAAATAAAGCGGATCCTGGGATGATATTCGGCCTCAAGGGCTCTAGTCTAGCTATGTATTTTGAGAGACAGTCGTGGTATACACTAGCAATTCCAAAAGACCACACGATATTACCGGGTATACATCCCAATAATTCTGAAAGACTACAGCTATACATGACCTGGCTATAACTTGCTGCTGTTGTTTTCTAAATCCTAAGCCCTGAGCCCAAAACCCAAAACCCGACGCCCTAAACCCTGAGCCCTACACCCAAACCAAGTTGCCATTGCACCGTACCGGAAGTCGACCTTTCGGAGCCGGGAAGGAACGAGCTTCTGCCAGAAAGCATCCGCCGAAGGCGCTGGCCTGGGTGATTGTTAAACGGCTCAGGGTTTATTACCATTACTCAGGGTTTGGGGGGCTCATTTAGGTTTGAAGTTTTATTACTTCAACATTGAGAAATTAACAAAATTTGAGAAGCCTAAGTCTGCGGACCTCTGGAGGGGTGGTTTCAGGAGACGGAGGATCCACCCTCTTTTCTTCTCTCGGCGGCGGGGGGGTGGGGTAAAGGGGGTATCCCTGCTACATTTCGCTGGGATGCCCTAGGCAGCCGTCTGAGCCAACATCCGCCATTGGCCAACTTTTTCCAGGAGATTTTTCCA
>CAJNIZ010047859.1:85304-98035 GCA_905231905.1 Symbiodinium pilosum | reverse complement strand
ATTTGCATACTCCTGAATCTTGATCGCCCTGAAACGGACGGGTCGTCAAATATGCGCGTCGCGCGTACTACTACTACTACTGCTACTACTACTACTACTACTACTACTACAACTACAACTACAAGGGGCCTACTACAACTACGCGCTTCCAGGTTACATTGAGGAGTTCGGGGGGGGGGGAAGGGGCACACAGGGGAAACTACCACATGTCTCTTGCGCAGAACCATTCCCTGACGAGAAGCAATGCGTCAGTATGGTCTCCTTGGACAAAAACTTCTGGACTGGGATGCAGAGATCAGCCTCAAGAACTGAAGAAAGCTTTGGGGTTGGGCCTGAAGGCTTCCTCCAAAGGAGTTTGTAGGGGATATACAGGGTTATATAGGGATTTCTAGGGTTTGGAGTTTAGGGTTGGGGCTTTCCCAAACTTTTGGGGGTAACAATTTGGGGGTCCCTATGGTAAGGATTATATGGTATTTTTGGGGGGGTCTATGTAGGGGAAACTACCGGGAAAAGAAGATGGACAGTTAACAAGACACTTGACTTACACAGGAGTTTCGGGGGTAGGCAGATATACATCGTGCAGGATCCTAAAGATGCAATAGGGGTTCTTAGGGTTGCATACCAACACCTCCGCAGCAACACATCCTGGATCAGCTCTGCGAAGCACCTTAGTCTCCTTCATGTTCCTCCATGGTCCCTCAAAATGATGCTTTGCGCTGTGAAAAAAGGCATGCCTGTGAAGCAAGCCCAATGTGAATCGCACGTGTACTATCTCCGAACAAGGATCCTTGTGATCCCACACTAATTAAGCAAGGTCCAAGACTGCATGTATGATTTCTGTGGGGCGAAGGCAAGCTTTCTGATGCAAGATAAGAGCTTGCAATATCGCGACAATATGCCCCAGTAATTATCAGACTTGCAGCAGAAACGTGTAACCTCGGAACCACCAGGGGTGGGTTCAGGGGTTGTATAGGTTACATTATGAAACAGCAGTGCTGTCCAGAATTATAACTATAAGGGGATGTAGCTTACAAACCCTCCAGGATCAAGTTTTGAAGCCTCCAACCACCCTTGACCCAAAATTACCTACTCTGAAGCCATTCTCAGTTCCCGCAGTGTTCGACTACGTGCTGTCCCAGACTGTGAACCGGCCTAGTTAGACTTGTCCTGACTCGACTTCACAAATTACCCGACAAAAGTTGGCCCCAGCAGTACCTGTATGTACATAGGCTCTGGCTAAAAGGCATGTTCCGGACGCTGCTTGGAATACAGAGGGCGCCTAGGGCCTAAAACAGCAGGAAGGAATAACACTGTACCGCCTTTGCTGAAGTTGCACATACCTCATGCCCTAAGCCCTGACCTAACCCCAAACCCGAATTACTTCATAGCGACCACGTCTGAAGTGGCTGCTACGGCCACTGCTACTACTAGTTCTAGTACTGGTACTAGTACTAGTACTACTATTCATTTAAAAATATAAGAAGTATATTGACATTAACAAAGCAGAAATCCCTCAGAACAGGAAGGTACTTGACCCTTCCGGTTTTAGTCGAAACTTGAAAATCTTAAATCCGAACCCTACAACACAAAACCCTAAGCCTTATTCTCTCCTCATACGCGCAACGTCTCTTCCAGGACCCTAAGGCCCAAACCCCAAACTCGAAACCCTGAAGCCCGAACCCTGAACCTGCAACCCTAAGCCCTAAAATATACATATATATATACAAATAGAGACACAGATAAGTAGATACCAGACCCGTAAACATCGGTAAGTATAGAGACACATTAGGCGCAAAACCCTCGTCTCTGGTATTTAGGTCACTTTAGGTAGACCTGACACCCAAACCCCAAATCCCAAACCCCAAACCCTAAACCCTAAACCCCAAACCCGAAACCCTAGACCCTAAACCCCAAACAATAAACCCTTAACCCCAAACCCTAAACCCTAAACCCCCCAAAAGCATCAGCCTCGCAGAAGGTCGACTTCCTTTCGACAGCCAGCTTCTGCTCGTTTTGGCCTTGGCATCCGCCTCAGGCTTTCAGATATGTAGTGTTTGGACAGGGGGGATACTATGGGGTTTGGTTTAGGGTTTAGGGTTTGGGGTGATACTATGGGGTGTATAGGGCTTTCAATTACCAACGCTGGTTGATCATTACACAGCCACAAAGCCCCTCGATACTTTTCAAGGTTGCAGCCTCCCTTGAGGGTTTAGGGGTTTAGGGTTTAGGGTGGAATTCCAGTGGAATTCCCTAAAACCATACTGAGATCCCTGTCTACCCCATATTCTATCTGTTTGAGGGGACTGTATGTATGTGCACTTATAGCCCCTAACAAGCACGGACACGCTTCCACTGCTGCCTCCCCTGCAGCTCAACCTAGCACATGGACCTTAGACTGTAGAGCTTAGCCCCTGGATCCTAAACCTCAATACCAACAATCACCTAGAAGTGAAGCCTGTAAACTCTGAAGCCCAAAACCTCACACTCTAGAAACCAAAGCCTAGCTGGAACCGCAACCTGTAACCCCTGAAACCTGACACCACAAAGCCTAAATCTTGGTGAGCCCTCCCGTTCCTACCACCTCGTTACAATATTCCCGATGCAATACCACTATGAAATCTTTCTTTTCGTTATCAGGGGCGCCCGGGGGGGTGTCATTCTTGAGGGGAACCCTGAAACCCAACCTTTTAAACCCTCAAAAGTGATCCCCCCCCCCCACACCCCCCTAATATCAAATGTTCCCATTATGCAATATGTTACAGTATTTTGTGAGTACTTAATATTGGGGGCTGAGGGGCTCCCTAAACCCTAAACCCTTAAACCGTAAACCTAAGCCCTGGCTGCCGGCTTCCTCGGTTCCAGCACTTTTCCTGATCGTTCCAGCCGTAAGAGACCTGCCATGGAAAGTTTGGGGATTGTTGTGGTTTAGGGTTTAGGGTTTAGGGTTTACCCTAAGGGTCCAAGTACCTAATAATCATATACCTACCCAAAACCTGTACTATAATTACTATTCCCCAAATCCCAAGTACCTAATTGTTGGGTACATGGACCCTCTGGGTTAGGATGGATGTGGTAGTGCAGCCATGGATTCTTTGGATGATTGACGTGTAGGGTGGATTTGGTACTGAAGGCACCTTGATACTCTGCTGTTGAGGCCGGGCTTATTGGAGTCTAGAGTGGATTTGTACTGGGGGTGCCTAGATAATTATGTTTTTGAGGTCTATTTGAAGCACCCGACACCATAAGTATATCAGGAATCCAGAATCATAATGTTGGTACTTCTCTATACAGGGTGGATCTGGCAAACGTTCACTTGGGAGGTTTACGATTTGGGGATATACGGTTTCGGGATGCGTGTGGAGGGATATGTCCGAAGCCTTAGGGTGCAGACATGGCTCCGCTTTAGGGTTTAGGCTTTGGGAACTGTGCGACCTAAGCGTGGGTTGATCAACACCCTGCATAAAATGGTGGGAGGAATTGTAAAAGGAGTCACCTTTCAACACCAGCGTGAACGCTGAGCTTCTCCCGCAACCACTCTCGCTGGAAAGTCCTCGAACTGCAGTTGCAAGGCATTGGCAAAGTCCCTGCACGCCCGAAGAGTTTACCACGAGTGCCTGCGAAAGCACTTCTTGGCAGTTCACGAATGACGGAGGCAAGGTAGACTGGATTTTCCCTGCACTATTGAGGGAGTCAGCCACGGTCCTATTGGGTTTATCAGGAGACGCTACATCCTAGACCTTAGAACCCAATCAAACCTTCAAAGCCACAGAATCTCCTGCTTGCGGGTACCCAGCCTTATGTCCAAAGGTACCCTAGAAAAGGGCGAGGGTATCAGTTTTGGGGGCCTATAAGCCCCTAAACCCTAAACCCTGAACCCTGAACCTTGGGCCTTGTCGGGCTGGTCGAAATCGTAAAGGCACCAGGCCCCACAATGGCTGAACCTCAAGACTTGCTGGTCGTGAGCAGGGAATGAGGGAATGCATCGCTGTCGTAGTCTCTATGTAAAGTGCAAAGAATATGATAATGTTTAGCTTATTCTCCTTTACTTACTTCCCAGTAATCACCAGGAAGAGAAAAAAGGGTGCAGGGGAGAAAAAGGGGATAAGTTTCGGGATTCTAGCTGGATATGTGGTCATTATGACAGAATAGTGAGGCATCGCATCTAAAGGTTTTATCAGGGTGGCTTTGGCTGAAGGTGTAGCCTGGAAGCACCTAGAATACAGAGCTGCTTGAGTTCGGCAGCTTCTGACTTGACGTCCCCCTAAACCCTACCCTACCCTAAACCCTAAACCGCGCAGCTTTGCAAAGATTCTTCTGCAGGGTTGCGACATAGCAGTTCTGGCATTTTGGGACGGAACTCTTACGGTCCAGGGTTTAGGGTTCACGGCTGAGGGTTTCAGATTCAGGGCTTATATGGGGTTTAGGGTTTCAGATTTAGGGATTAGGTTTCAGGGTTTAGGGTTTCAGATTTGGGGTTTAGGTTTCAGGGCTTAAACTTAGGGCTTCAGACTTGGGGGTTTAGGGTCGAGAGCTTATAGGGTTAGGGTTTCAGATTTGGAGCTACAGCGGGTCCTCGGACTTGAATGCAGCCCAAGGCGCATCTGGTTTGCCAGGGACCGCTGCACATAGGGTGTGTAACCTGGGCTCGGGTGGAAAGCAGACAGGATCTTGCTGGGAAGGGCTCGGAATTGATAAAGAAGCCTATATGTGATGCAGTCTAAACTCCTAGTATCTCCCCGAATAAGCCATGGTCAAAGGGATCCTAAGGCCCTGAACCCTAAACCCTAAACTCGGCTAGCCTGCGAGTCGCACAGAAAAAGGAAATATTCACCATTTCATGTTAGCAATAAAAAAGGGCAACAGTATTAATAGTGGTAACAATAGCAATAGCAATAGCAATAACTGTAGTATGAAGACTAAGACTACAACTACGACTAGTAACACAAATAAAAAGAATTAGAACAAGCCAAAGCATCTCACAGAAGCAATCGGAACCGGCAGGAACCATCTTGCAGGGTTTGTACGGCAACAGTTACATGGCAAAACATGCCGAAAACTCCCTGGCAGCCCTTGAAGACCAGAGCTTTTCTGAAGCCAAAACAAGCTACCGAGGGTATTCCAGGTTTTTTGATCTCGGTATGGAGAGGAAACTGGTACTTAATCACATAGAAATAGGAACCCTAAATGCCAAACATGCCCTTAGCAGCTCCACATTAATAAACCCTAAATCCAAGACATACCGAAACAAAAGTCTTATCCAAGACATACCTAATCCCTTCGCCCCAGGCGCTGTCGTGGCAACCACGCGCGTTTTCGCTTCTGTCTTCCCCATTCTTGGAGGTCGTCTCGCCTAGGCTAGAGACCAAAAGGTCCAAATAGTTGTACAGTATAGGGATAGTGTAGGGTTCAGGGTTGAGGGTAGGTACATAGAATATACTTGGGCCTTACAGTAGTTAGATGGGAACCCCTGTATGCCTAAGTATAGGCTATACAGCTACGTGGAGTCTTTGGGAAGGTTGGTTTAGGGAGCGACTGGGTCAATCGTGGTGCTAGGGGCTGGGCGCCCGGCCAAGATGAAGGGTTCAGTAAACCCTAAACCAGAAGGAATAAAACAGAAGCCATGCTCGCGGCCCTTATTGCGCGAGCGCCTTGCAGTTTGGTAAAAGCCGCTCTCGACAATTCTTTTCAATGAGACCCTGCTATTTGGATGCATTACCACATATGAGCTTTTTTGTTGCCCCAGGTGTTGGGGAAGAGCGCGCTGACTCTGTTGGTGCTATAATTGCCAATGCTACCTGCATGACAATTCCTCTTAGCATCATCACGACCGCTGGCACTGTTGTCTTCAGTTTTAGGATCAAGGAAATTCAGCGGACAATACACTATCCAGGTCTCCAAAAGCCCCTGCAGGAAACAGAGTGAAGAGCTGCGAGCTTGTTTTGCGCGTCAAGGCGTGTGCGCCTAGTACTGGCCTCGTACTCATGGTTACACTTACAGGAAGACACGCTTTTGTTGTTGAGAGGCATGGCCGGAAAGTGGGGCCAAACCATTTTGCAGCTAAGCAGCATACAAGGAACGTTGCCCCCTCGTGCTGTAGAGCTTCTAGTACAGGGTTCCGAGTTCCCAAACACAGGCCCCTAATACGAGCTGATTCCCTGTTGCAAGTATGGATCCAAGCCACTAAACCTTAAAACGACCTGAAACCTAGACCCTTCACCTACCTCAACCCTGCAACCTGAGCCCTAAATCCTTGACCGACCCTGAACCTGCAAAGGGTCCTAAGTACCAAAATAGGAAATATTGAGCTAAACTCTACACCATTTTAGCAACTCCTAGTATAGAAACTCTACATAATACCATATAGGTACTTAGGATCCTCTGGGACCCTAAACCCTAAACCCTGGCCATCAAGCCTTGCTTGGTTCGCCCCTGCACCCTACAAGGACGTTTGCAAAAGACAACAGCTCCATAGATGGGAACTTCTGCTTTCCAAGTTGGGCTGTGGCCCCTCTACTGCAGGGCGAGCTTGAGGAAGACCAAGTATATTCTTCATTCTTGTGTTGGCTGAATAAGAACATAAGTGACAGTAGAAAGTATAGCTGGCATGCCACTATAGACGACTTGAAAGTGATCTGAAGCAGCCCCCGCAGAGAACTCTCGGGGCGAGGCAGTAGCGCTTGCTGACCGTGTTTGACAGGCTGGGTGCAACCGGCACGCACAGCTCCTGCACCCATGGCAGTGTCCAGGGCTGCAAGTTTTGGGCTCATCCTGAAACGCATAGCATGCAAAGCATGGGAGGCCCAATTTCTCATATCCCCAGCATGACATTCTGCGGAGGACTATCTGCACCGCTTTACACAAGCACCCTCAGCCCTGGTCACCGGCGCCACCAGAACCACTCGTAGCACCGATACGGTCAAACCCTCCAGGACCTCAATACAATATCCTGGCATAACTCCCAAGGCATAAAGTACGTAGGGTCATGCAGGAGTTGTAACATCAAGCACATCTATGAGAGATTTGTGGACAATGCTCTTGTTGATGGAGAAAGTCTCGCCACAGCGTAAGCCCCTAACCTCGAGGATTTTAAAAAGATCAGCTACCTAGGTTGGGAAAGTATTCTAAACGTTGCTCAGCGCTAGAGTAATTCCCTATAGAACCCTCTATATGACCAACTTGAATTTAAGGAGTTAAAATCCTAACCCTAAGCCCTGAACGCCAAATCCTTTATAACCTCCTTGGAGGAGTTGCGAACCTAAACCCTAAATAGAACCCCCCTTCAAGGAGTTTAGACTATGGCTCACCTGGATGGCTAGCCGGGCCCAGGTCGCCAAACAGATCAGGGCATTGCTTCATATTTTTGTTGTCATTTTAACATGGTAGCACGATAAAATCTAATGTGCTACTGTGATTATCCTATTCGCCCTGGAGGTATCCTGCGTAGAAAAGCATTTGGGGCGCTTGGTGGAGGTCCAGGCACGTAGGCCCCTAGCTCTAGATCCTGTTCCAAGAACTTACTGGTGGTTAGTAGGGAATAAGGGAATATAATCCCTGTAGAAGACCTATAGGGTCCCATAGGGTCCTTATACAGCCCCTATATAACTCCTAGTATATAGGGATCATATAGGGTTTCTTCCCTGCTAGCCAACAGGAAGAAAAGCCTTTCCTCCTCGCAGAAGCTCTTCTGCCGTGCGACTGCAGCCTCCTTTTCTTTGGGGAACTTGGCAGCGCAGGAGCCTGATGCAGGTTGGATTTTCTGAGTTTTTTTGCTTGCATACCTTCCTCAATTTAATATAGCAGCCAAATATACTAAAGGTGAACAGATAGCTCACATGTATATATATATATATACATATATATATATATCTGTGTGTGTGTGTATACGCGATCTTTCTACGACTCCGATACTGGGGGACTGCTACAGGATGGAGGCAGCGACAAAGGTTAGAGTTAAAGTCTCGGGAGCTGCTGTCTGAGCGAAGATGTCCGTGTCTCAGTACGCTGTTGTCCAGACCCTTGGGCGGATCTAGAAAGTAGAGCCCCTGTAGCGTTTCCTAGAAAGTCCCCCTACAGTAGTGCAAGGTACCATATCAGGGGCTCTTTGACCCTAAACCCTCCTAGGCGTCTGGGTCTGGGTTGGCATGTCACATAGCTGCTATTATCAAGCCTGAGGTACACAATACAACAACTACACAAGGAATCTAGAACCATAATGTTGGTTATAGTCCTTATATAAACCCTAGTTTCCATGTCATCTTCCATTCGTTACTTTGGAATCTCCATTATGAGGTAGTATCCTTATAATCCCTACATAACTCCTAATTTGGGCCCCTCTACCAGCCCCTAAACCATGCACCCCTGCACCTGCAAAGCTACAAAGGCAGCGCGGTGAGTTCTTACGAGTAGAAGCATCAGACCCTGCTGTAAAATCCAGACACCCGTCTATATCTTATTTGAGCCTTACTTGAGGTGGGGAGTAAGGGGTGAAGGGGTGGCATGGGATGCCATACTGCAATTCCAAGGGCGTTTAATGATTCCCCGCACGGCTATAGGGTTGTAATTGGCGTTCTGCTATCTAGGGCACTATGGTCTCTTTCACCCGCTTTTTCCTCCTACTAGCACGCATATACGGCTTTCTCCAAATAAAATAGGTGCCCTGGAATTGCTAATGGATGTAAAGACGTCCTTTTTAATGATCTAAGGACTGTTTGAGAAACACCCAGATGCCCTAAACCCTAGGCCCGAATCCCCTAAACCCTGAACTATAAGCCCCTGAACCCTAGACCCTGAACTATAGGCCCCTACATCCTAAATCACAAACCCTCCTTAACCCCTAAAGCCTAAATCCTAACTCCCTAAACCATTCTGGGTGGGGACGGAGTCGAGGTTACCCTGGAGGAAGGCGATCAGAAGTCAGAAGTGATACTGTTGATATTTAGGGTTGAGGGTTGCGAGGTTTAAGGGTTCAGGGTTTAGGGATTAGGCCTTCATAATGGAGAATCCAATCAAATGGGAAAGAAAAGGAACATTACATGGAAACTGGGGTTATGTAGGTGATGATACTGTTGATGCTAAAAACCCTGCGTGATCTTAGGACACAATAGTACCAGAATTCTTCAGGGTACTTAGGGTCATACAGCTTTTTTGTATCCACCGTACTCAGGGTGGAACTTGTCGCCCTAGTGTTACTACAGATCGAGATAGCAGTGCTTGCTGCTTAGCCCACTGCCTTTGCAAAAGTCCAGGCACGGCGACATAGGTTGCCAGGTAGCACGTCAGTGCACGCGCTAAGGCACGATGACCTACAGTAGTACGGGTCATCAGGCCTCCAGGGCGTCAAAAGCCAGCACAAAGGCAAGCTTGAATTCCAAGCTCTAAACCCTACAGGCCATAGATGCCATAGACCCTGATGCCCTGAACCCTGAACCCCAAACACCCTGAACTCTCAGCCACATAAACCCCAAAACCTTGAGCTCCAAATCTCGAAGTCCAATGCTTTGAAGCAAGAGCCTGATTGCTTGAAGCACTTCTTGGTGGCGTCCCACTGGTAAGAGATCTTGTCCTCCAGCACCCAAACACTCCAGCAGTGGGGAATAAGCTTCAAGACAACTGATTAACTACATGAATATATATATATATACATACGTACATACATACACTGAGGTGTCCAGACAGTGGGGGGTGGCTTTCCACGAGTCCCTAAAACAAAGCACTCTGCATTTTTCGTGGGTTTACGAGCGGGACTGCCCATGACCGGATCTGGCCTAAATTTGACAAGCCGTCTGAACATGACTGTTCTGGGCGGTTCAGGATTGAGGGCGGAAACTTGTCCCTGTTCCTTCAGATACCCTTCTGCACATAAACGTATTGTGGAATCATGACGAAGAATATAGCTAGCCCATTAAGGCTTGTATGGGGAGGTGGGTACGTACGGGCTCGCGATCAGGGTGCGCCAGCAAGCACATGAAAGCGAAGCATTCAGTACTGTATTCATAGGGTTGAGGGTTTACCTGAACCCCCAAAATATATAGAATGATAGCCTTTTGGGTTACAACCAGGGACTTGGGGCTACTATTTCACCTACTGCTGGGGTCCAGGTAAGGTTTAGAAGGAGTAGGTGTAGTCAGTGTAGTCGAGCCACCCCGAACTTGAAATGTTGAAACATCCAAAGCTCGGTGGAGAACCTAATGTAGACCCATGATTAATAAACCCCCTCCTTTTTAGGGCCGTGATATTACATTAAGGGGAGGTTTTTTTTTAATCACGTGTCTGAGTTACCCTTTCGGGCCCTGAGGAGTTTCGATTTCTTGTCCATTCCCAGATGCCAAAATTAAACTGGGTAGCTTTCTGTTTTCTTATCTGTTCTCCTGCAGCTAAATAATCAATAGTTTGCATTGCCTTTTCCATTCCCTAACCCTAAACACCACCTAAACCCCCTAGACCCTATACTTTACAGGATCTTGGCCAGGTGAATGGGAGAGGGCTATGGCTTCCTTATTGGAACCTGGATCATCCGACACTTTCCGCATAGTATCCCCCTATAAGGGTTGAGGGTTTAGGGTTTTAGGGTTTTAGGGTTTAGGAGGTTTAGGGGTGTAGGGGGTTTTGGGGGTATAGGGTTTAGGGATTCAGGGTTTAGGGGGGGTTTAGAGTTTAGGGTATGATTATAGCTGGATGGTTTTGAGCAACTCCCACATGATGCTAGCTGCTCCTCTTCTTTGCCTGGAACCCTTGTTTGGGTTTAGGCCTTGAGATCTACAGCTGGAGTCTAGTTATGATATGAAGTTCGCCGATGATTTCTTAATACCAGAAGACCAGACCTTTACAGTTCGTTCCTCTGGCCTGGATGGGTTCAGCTCAGGGTCAGGATTTCACAACATACAGTTCAAGCATACTTCTTGCAGTTCTTCGCAGACCGTGGAGAAAATGGACCACAAGTGTCCCATCGAGGATCAGCTTGGCGCGACCCAAAGTTCACATAGCAGCAGACCCTGAAGCAAAAAGGACAAACACATGCGAGCTACAGTCTAAGCTCCTTCAAGGGGAGCATGTAGGGAATTATTTAGGGGAGTAGTATAGAGGTGATTAAGGAGGAAACTAGGAGTTTGGACTCGAGCTCATGTAGAACTGACACGCTGAAGTACAGCAAGTCGGGATAAGTCTTATTGTCTCAGCCAACTAAAAGGTAAACCATCGCATCCTCATCTGCAAGCCTGAACTCTTACACTTCAAGCTTGATTTCACTAGCCCCTTCACCTTACGCCACATGGCAGCAGCTGAGTTCCTGAACTTAGGGATTCCCTGGTCATTAATTACACCGCTCAAATACAGAGTCATGAATGTATGGATGAAGCGAAAATCAGGACTCAACTGCATACAACAAGATCCAGTTCAACCTCCTTCCGACCCCTCCGTCCGGCTGGTAGTAATCGAAGATGCACCAGGATCCGCAATGGCTGAACCTAGGGAGTTTCAGTGCCTATCCTATCTACATGAGGATGGCTTGAAGGCTCCAGAACCTAAGATACGGGGTTTGCGTGTCTGGCACTGCATTGGATGCGATAAACGAGAATTCAAGGCGGCCAGCATGCCCAAAGGGCCCTAGGTTTATAGGGAATATTGACCTAAACCATATTGGTAACTCCTAGTATAGAAACCCTACATTGTACCGTGTAGATACTCAGGATCCTGTGGGATGTTGGGCGAAACTTTAAGCTGTCGAAAGGTTGAATCTCGCGATTCGAAACTGCAACAGTCTGGGCCAGCCTCAAGAAAAAAAAAAGGGGCAGACGACTCTCATCCAAAATCCACTCTGCCTCGGACAAGCCAAACTATCCCAAAGGGCCCCCGGAGCCATTGGAGCATCTACTTAGGGCCCGAAGGGGTTCCCACATAACTACTTTAGGGCCCAAGTATATCCTATACACCTACCCTAAACCGTAAACCCCACAGTATATGGCTACTTGGACGGGTTGGCAAACACATTTCACGTAAAAGCATTAGCACGCACGCTTGAATATTCTGGGTTGTCGTTAAGGAACTTAAATTGCCATAATGGTTATATATATGTAGTAATTAATGGGGTTCCCCCAATATATAAACTTAGATTAAGTTCCTTAACAACAACCCAATATTGCGCTAGTCCCTGCTGCTGAGGGTTCAGTGTCCCACAGGCACCCTCAACCCTACACCTCTGCCTGCTAATCCGCGAACCTTCAACCCTAATTCGAAACACAGGACCCCAAAGTCTTGGCCGGAAGCCCCAAATGCCAAGCATACAACCAGGTGAACAGCGAAGTCCCAAAAACCCGATCTAGCCACCGTACAGCCTATGGATTCCAGTCCAAAGTCCAGAGGTAAGAAAACTTTCATTAATCAATCCTAAATAGTAGTTTCCATTTTCTTTTCCATTATCCCTATATGATCCCTAGATTCCCCCCCCCATTTTACTATATTACCCCTATTTTACGCCTATAAGGCCCCCTTGTAGACACTCGGAGCCTTAACTCTGATCCTTCAGGCTCTCTTGGCTGCTGGCATTTTGTTTGCCAGAGCACGCTGCAAAAACCTGACTGAGCGACAGCCCAACGTTTTGCAAGGCACTTTCTGGGAAACATACACCTTCATTTTCTGCAGGTTGTGACATGAGCTATAGTCTAAACTCCTAGTATCCCCCTTAATATGCCCTATAGTAGTCCCCTATATAACCCTCTATATAACCCCCTTTAAGG
>CAJNIZ010047859.1:54076-76246 GCA_905231905.1 Symbiodinium pilosum | reverse complement strand
CCCCTAAACCCTAAACCCTTGGCAATCAAAGCCGCAACCTTAAGCACTGTATCCTCTTCACTCGCTGAAGGAAGCTCACGGAATGTGCTTTCTACGGGTGAGCCGACTACTACTATCCCAAAGGGTCCATGGATCTTTTCACCAGTGAACTTTTACGTCGGCCCGTAGGGTTTAAGGGTTAGGGTTTCGGGGTTTCAGGGTGAGTATGTAGTCTATACTTGGGCTCTGAAGTAGTTATATGGGAGCCCCTTTCGGGCCCTAAGTATATGCTATATAGCTACATGGCCCCTTCGAGTAAGACCAACAGCCGCATCAGCCAGGACTTGGCGGTTCTGATGTTTGTGAGAGTTTGTAAGCCGCACTTCCAAGTTTTAGCATGTTCGTTGAGATCCCTACCCCAAAGGGTCCTAAGTACCCATATGGGGTATACTTACCCAAACCATAAGGGAAATTACTACTACAGAAACCATACTTTGTACCAGATAGGTACTTTGGACCCTTTGGGTACGGTATATACAACTAGCCGACCGTAAACCCTAAGCCTTGATTGACCGCCTCACGCAAGCTCATGATGCTTTGTTCTGCTTTCGGTCTACAAAAGCTCCCAGTGTAGGCATGACTTCTCTACCCGGGAACATTGACACTTACTGGTGGTCAGTAGGGAGTAAGGAAATATACTATACAGGGAGTATATAGGGACTGCACTCCAAAATTCCGTATTACCCACCAGCAGAGGATTAAAGTTCACAGCGGCATATACGGGTTTGGGCAGGTGGGGGATGCAGATTCTAAAGTTATTCTTGCGGTCCCTTTTTGTGTGGGTCCTGTTCTCCTAGGGTTAGTAATACCTTCACCCTGATTCTAAATCCCCTCTAATATCAAATTAAACTTCAGGCGCCTAAAAATCTGGAAGAACCCTTCTGAAAAGGACAAAAATACTTGAAAAGGGGACACCTAATAATTAATGAATAAGTGGCGGGCTCTGGAATTATCAGTTGATTATCCAACTGATGATCTAAGTACGAAATCTCAACTGATTAAGTCTTCAAGTCCGAATTAAGGTGATGAACTGAGTGAATACACTAGTTATTGATTCCCATGGAAATGATTTCGATTTGAAAGGCATCGCTATCTTATTTGTTCCATAAATCATCCCTCCTAGTATGAATTTGTTCGGGCCCTGGAACGTTGAGAGGAGGAGTCACTCATTATTTGGGGGTTGGAGTATTTGGGTGCATATGAAGGTGACCTCTGTCTTTTTGGAGATGTCCGAGTCCACCCTGAACCTTTAACGCAAACCCCTCAACCCTAAACCTTGAAACCTAAATCCTAACACCAAGTCAAAAAAAACCTAAACCCAACCCTAAGCCCTAAACCCCGAACCCCAAACCCTACAGCCTAAACCCTAAACTTTACCCCTAAACCCTGAGCCCTAGCCCCTAAACCTTTGACCCTAAACCTTTGACCCTGGCTTTGAAGAATTCTTGCTCTGCCTGGGGTAGCATGGCTAGCGTCGCAAGCCTTGCAGCAGCGCAGACCTCGCCCTAAGGGTTTGTAAGGTTTAGGGCTTGAGTGATTTAGGGGTTTAGGTTTAGGGCTTTAGAGTTTTAGGGAATAGGGGTTTAGGGTTTAGGGGTTTAGGGTTTTAGTGTTTAGGGAAGAGTTAGCAGCTTTCAGCTTCAGGCAGCGAGTTGGAACGCAGAGTATCGGATGCTGTTGGAGGTTCAGCACAACACCACTCACCCTAAGCGTTCAGGTTTAGGGATTTAGGGCCATAAGGCTTTGGGGTTGAGTGCTGGGCATCCTGAATACGGAATGATCCAACGACCCAAACGCTAACACCATGCAGATTCTAGTATTTGGGGCCTTGCAGCCGCAATATGTAGGCTCTTGGGCCCTTCAACCCTACATATCCCTATTCCTACCCAAAGGGTCCTAAGTACCCATATGGGGTATACTTACCCAAACCATAAGGGAAATTACTACTACAGAAACCATACTTTGTACCATATAGGTACTTTGGACCCTTTGGGCTATATACCCCTATGTATCGCTATATACCTCTTTACTCGGGCACTTGGACCCCTCAGGCTCAGTTGCCCAGTAGACTGCAACGTAGAAGCTTGAATAAGTAGTAACTACATCGGCGCACCTGAACCTCACTCATTCCAGTTACCTTGGCCAAATTAGAGTGTTTAGGGCTAATGTGGCTTTAGAGAAGTAGGCTTAGCCCAAGACCCTAAACCCCAAACAATTATGCCCCTACATCATCTGAACTTACCTCCAGTTCTGACACACCCGCCAGCGGGAGGAATGCTGTGCTGCCAAAGTCTACTGAGCAGAGGCAAAAGCTGGATGGAAATCACAGCCTATAGCTGTTCCATCTGCTGGTGCTGCGGGAAGTTCGAGTGGAGTCCGGTTCAGAAATTTAGGGTTTAGGGTCCCAAAACCAAGAATGCTAGCTTGGGAGGCAGATGCATACTTCACAACGCCCTCACCTCAATTGAACGTCCGTTCTTCACGTTCATTCCCATCTTTGGTCTCAGGAAGCAATCACACAGTCAAAAATGGTTGAATTACATTTTCTCCCAAAGTTGTCCAAGTAAGCGCCACTTACTCTACAGCCTAAACCTTAAACCCATACTCAATATGCTCTAAATCCCTCACCTCTACTTAATCTGAGGGATGCCTCTGACAGTTTGGAGCTTGGGGGATAACTTCTCAAGTTTGGGCAGGCCGGCCAATTGTCAACCCTTACCTTTGCCTGGAACCCTGGCAAAATGGCTAGGACCCCAAGACCTCCATAATGAATGAGGAAAAGACGTGAAATGGAAACGGTGTTCAGAAAAGGGTTTCTAGGGATAAGGGTTTCCAAGGATTAGTCCTCTACTGGTACTAACTTTTGCGAGACCTTGGGATACCGAAACCGGGTTGTTGGGCTATGCGACCTCCTCTGTGTCAAAAGTATTTTCGTTTGCTAGTTCTCAGTTCCGTAGGCCAGAAACCTCACATGTAATTTGCGGAGCATACCGCAGGAACCCCTACTAACCGATGCCTCCCCCTAACCCTAAGCCCTCAACCCCCTAACAATAGGGCTTCATCCTCATTGAAGAAGAACCACTCCCAAAGTAGTGCCCTCAAGCCTCACCTAAACCAGGCCAAAGTGAGTTCTAGGAACCTTCGGGAGAACTTAAGATGAGGATTACATTGCACTACCTAGGGATCACATGGTTTAGGGTAGAGGGTTCAGGGGTTTCCGGCAATGAGGACTATACTGCTAAGGGGTCTCAAGTTACAAGTGGAGGTTAATGTGATGGTGCCTGATAATTTGTAAAAATGTCGTCAGGTTCTTATTCATTAGCCCAGAGGGTCCTAAGTACCTATATAGGCTGAACCATATAATCAACTCCTAGTACAGAAGCCCTACTACATTGTACCATATAGATACTTAAGACCCCAAATCCTGCAACCCCTATATTACCCCATATAATCCCTCTATTACCCCTATATAACCCCTTTGTACCACACAGATACTTAGGATCCTTTGATTACATATTTCAACGCCATGGGGTTTGGGCTGTTCGGAGTTTGGCATTACGGACGTAAAGCACCAGCTTTTGAGCACCAAAGTCCTTATAAGGATGTGCACGCGGTTTGGGTTGAGGGGCGATGTCAATCAGTGTCTACAGCCCTGGCTGCTGCTACCATGGAAAGGTACTGAAAGAGGAACTAATTGGGACCGGCGCGGAATATTATCTGAAATCTGCAGCACTTACTAGTCTCTGGGATTTTAGGACCTGTTTCCATACTGGGGTACGTGGAGCCTCGGGTTCAAACATGCAAGCAACAAATGTTTACCAAACAAAAATTGCTGTCAGCAACAAAGCTTTGAGGGTTGGGTATGCGGTGGACCCCCCACCCAGTAATAGTGACTACAACCGATGATGTTGACTATGTTAGGACCTATTCGGACCCTCTGACATTCCTATTCCACTATTACAGGGTGGGGGGTCCACCTGGGTTGTGCATAACAATTCCTGGCCAACAACTGTTGACTGGATCTGGTCAATCTGGTCATCATCCTCGCAACTATGAGCTGTCCATGTTCTGGTCCCGTTGTGAAAGCCGGCCCCCACTACGTAGTGTTGAGAATGGTATCGCCATGTGCTAGATGTCCGAAACCCTAAACCCTAACCCTAAACCCTAAAGCTGACTATACTATGGGCGGAATGTTTTACATCGTTGGAGGGCGTGCTCTTAGGACCTCTGGGGAACTTTCCCGCTCTAGGACCTCCTTTGGAGGAAAAGCGCCTTGAGGGAAAAGAGGAAGATCAAGTAACACGCGCCGCTGTAGATTCTTGCAAAAGCCATGCTCACCATGACATCTGAGGGTTTCATAAAATTAGGGGGCTGCCTTTCTGGGGGTCCCTATACTAATGATTATAGTCTATTGGGGTCTATAATGGGGTCCTCCCAATTATGGAAACTACCATCTGAGAAACAATGATGATACTTAGATGCAAGAGAATAGTCGCTCGCCGGGTCACTCACCAGCATAGGCGACCAAATACAATACTTCCAACCTCCCTTGAAGTTCTCCCTGATAAGACTATGAGCCATACTCTAAACTTCTAATATTGCCCTTAACAAGCCATAGTGACTGTACAATACTCCCCTATATAATCCCCTATACCCCACCCCTTTAACGATCTTAGACGATAGCTCATAGCATTCCTAACCTACTCCCTCTCATCACCGAGATCACCCAAAACTCATTGCGCCTCCCTTTAGCTTCCGTTCAGCAGAGATCAGATCACAAGTGCTGACCCCTGGGTCGAATCCGTGTAGCGGTGGGTCCAAAGTTAGGGGTACCCAGCACTAATCTAGAATATGGGAGTTGCAGTCCAGGGGTTCAGGGTCTAGGGTGTATATAAACCCTATATAACCCTATATAAACCCTATATAAACCCTATATAGCCCTATATAAATCCCATATGAAGTAGTTGAGCTCCAAGGCGCTGGGGCAGGGACTCAAGCCTTGGATTTGGGAGGTCTACCAATTTGGGGTCTGTTTGGGGGAACAGTGCCGTCTACTGATTGTGTTTTGGTGGGTGTTCTTCTCGGGGATCCTACTTTCCAGAAACAAATATGTGAGCCTGGCGTAGGAAAGTTGAGGGGCCACTGCCCTCAAACTCCCTAAGAGCATCGCAAGCTTCGAGAAGTGTTCATAGAGCTGCAGGGACTCGCAATATGCTGGCAAGCTGTCTTCTGTTGGCTCGGAAAAACCAGGCCTACTGGGAAAGAAAGCTTAGGGTTTGCGGTTTAGGATGTAGGGTCTGGGGAGGTTTTTGGGATACATCATAAGGTGTAATTACGGTATATGTCAAGGGTAATATATTATGGGACTATTTGTGAAGGTTATCAAGTGGTCTTACCTACTAGCCCAGGTGGGGGAAGACTAAAACCAACGTTTTGGAGCTTGAATGGAATTTCCTCAGCACCCATGCCCCATGAATCCCCACACAATTCCAAGCAATCTCTCATCATACCCTGAACCCATGCAAACATCAAGTCCTCTATGCCCTACACTTGGCCCTAGACAATGGTCGGAAGCCCTGAACACTCAATTTCCAACAAGAAAAAAGGCTTGAAACCTTGCAATCTCCAAGCTCACCGCCCAAAAACCGCAAATCCCTGTTCAAACCCAGAAGCCACGAAAAAACCATACCGTAACCCTGAACCTTCAGACCCCTAAACCCTAAGCCCTAATAGAAGGCCCTACTTCAACCAGACTCCGAACCCGCAGACCCTGGACGAATCCACGCTGCGCCATCCTAAAAAATCTTACACCCTGAACCCTGACATTGAAACCTTGACGTTCAACTCGCCATGACGGTCTAACGATAGAGCCGTAAAATGATGGCCCAAAACCCCTACGAACATAAGGCATTCTTCCGCATGTTTTGGGTGTTTAGATGTTACGCTCCGATGCCACAAGACCGCAAAATTACACACTTCTAGTCTCTGCACCGTCGAAACTATATCGCAAGACTTAGTGGGCTGTAAGAATTACGTTCCCTTACCGATTTGCCACTGTAATATGACCCCTAAGCTAATGAAACTCACTCATACTTGAGGGTTTAGGATGGTTTAGGGATTAGGGGTTTAGGGTCTAGGATCTTGGGCACGCATTGGAATGAAACGTAATGGTGCTTAATGCTGAATGGGAGAGTGGATTTAAGGACTACAGCAGGGGACCATGCACAGATTATCTTAAGGATCCACTCCTCCAATCTTCCTTAAGGGGGCTTTTGAGGAACACGAAGGATAGGAGCCCGTTTCCTACCCTGCCAGCAGAACGATGCCAGGGGGGATACTTGATGTTTCTGCTAGTGGATTCAAGGCCATAAACGATTCATCTCAACTTTTACTATCGACGCAGGGAAGCTACCATATAGGAGATGCTTGCCTGAAAGTTGAACTCCTGCATGAAAGTTTGGGAACCTTGGTTACTTTGAGCGCAATAGACTCGATGTCCTTGCTGACGTGGCATACGCACATACATTCGCCATAACCACGCCAGCAACAAGAGGAAGCGGCTCATTCAGCTGCAATGCTGGTTGCGATCACAGCTTTGCTTGCGTGACAGGTAAGAAGTTGAGCAAGCAGCAATAGTGCCTTTCAGGAAGCTGTTAGTCACTGCTGAATGAGGTCAACTAACATGGCTGGGACGATGAATCGATAAAGAATTCTTGTTCCAAATGCCTGCTGATTCGCGGATTCAGTCTTCATTCTTCTTTGGCAGTATGAAGTGCTCCAGCGTTTCCAGCCTTGAAATGGCGAGTCCACCTGCATCTGGGGAAGTTGCCCCAGAACTGTGGTCAAGTTAAATCCCTGGCCCAGTGCCATGGAAACATCGGCCAAAGTTCCGGCTTGCCTGAAGTGTTTCAATGAAGTCTTACAACTGATTGCTGTAGTGCGGCGCTCTGCTCCCCAAAATTCTTCCCCTAGGGGTCGCTTTGGGTCCCAAATGCTATACTAATCTGAACTATAGGTTTAAGGGGCTTAGGGTTGAGAGTGCGTTGATGTGACCTCATTATAGCGGTTTAGGGTTTAGGGTGGGTTGATGTGACCTAATTATAGTCTAAATTCCCAGTATCCCCCTTAATACCCCTTATAGTAGTCCTCTACATCATCCCTTGTAAAACCCTCCTTGAAAGAGTTTAGACTATAGCTCATCTGAACTGGATATTTGGGCGAATGCTGAGAGTTAGCCACATTTGCAGCGTACCCTCTGTTCTCTCCAAGCTATGGTTGGATTTAGGCTTTAGGGTTTATGGTTTAGGGGCATGGGTGTTTCCATGACACGGGCAGGCCGCAGATTGCAAAGAGGACGCCATGAAACAAGGAGAGATGGTCTTTCCTTGTAGAACAAGGATATCCCAACCCCTGGGGTTCTACTTTTGTTATACGCCGCATTTTTCTGTCCACGCAGGATAATATATTGGATGCTTTCGGAGGTAAATGTATACCACTTGGGTTATTGGAGCCTTAGGGCAAGAGCAAGATAGTGTGGCATGCGCTGTTGAAAGGTCCCTACACTCACAAACAAACAAACAAACAAACAAACAAGGCAACAAGGGACAAAATCAGGTGAGAGTCGCATGTAGGCGGCATCACCTACGAACGTTCGGTTCACAAGCAGCTGCTCATGCTTCCCATGGCCAGCCAACTGCGACCACTCTGGCTGTTTCATGGGATGCAAAAGGAAAGGGCCGCAGGTCCAACTCGCGTTCCGCACAAAAGGGTCTCTGACTTCCATGCGGTGGAATAATCATGGGCTCATCCTAAACGCTAAACACTACACTCCAAACCACCACGATTCCTCAAAATGATCCTTTACATGATATATGTCCCTAGGTTCCCTGTAGGGTACCCCTGTTTGAGAGCTTGCTTAGGGCTGAAAAATGCCGAATCCAGGACAATCTTTCTAAAAGCTCTTGTGCCTGTCTGCCGTATCAAAGAAATGAGACTCAGGATGTCGTACTGAAGGGTAAGGGTGACCCACAGTGTTATGTAATCGTCCTAAAGGGATCAGAAGTTACATGAACTATAGTCTAAACTCCTAGTATCCCCCTTAATATCCCCTATAGTAGGCCCCTATATAATCCCCTATATAACCCCCTTTAAGGGAGTTTAGACTATAGCTCACATGCCTGCTGGGATTTGGAACCCTTGGAGTACAGACCAGGCGTTTAGAAGCTCCCAGCTCATTCTTCTGCCCTAAACCCTTATAGTCTCCCTTAAGTAGATAGAATATGGGGTATATGGGGATCTTATTACAAGATACCCAAAGCCATATTCTATCTACTTAAGGGGGACTATAACTCTAATTCTTTTAGGTTTTGTTCTCCTTGCAACACTGCCCTGGTAATCAGCAACAACACTTCACTTCTGCAAAGTTTCCTCGGCCCCATGAACGAGAAAATGGCGGCTTCAACCCTCTGGCAAGTAACACACAGTTTAGGGTTTAGGGTTTAGGGTCCTGGTAATCCTGAAGTGAACAAAGCGCGGAAGCTCCAACACAAATTGGAATACAAAAAGGGCCCCCCTAAACGTGAAACGCCGGAACGCTAAACTCTAAACTCCGACCATGAACGCGAATCTGGGCCTTGCAGACAGGGAAGGTGCTTCAGTCAAGCGCGAGCAGACTCCTGAAACGGTGAGACACGCGCATACAGTGATCCATGGAGGAAATCCCGCACAACAGGTTAAGTCGAAAATGAGACGTGCCGCTTTATTTGGTGAAATGCTCATTTTACCAACCACAAGCAGTTGATAGCTGAAGATGACGTGCTTTTGGATCGTGGGTTGGGCTGAATGGCTTGGGATCCCAGGCAGGGGATGTAAGTTGTAAGGTTGAGACTACGGACCCCTAGTATGGGCCCTTAACCCTGGGATCCTTATGTACGTACTATATACCCCATATGTACCCTTAAAAGTCCCTAGAATCCCCCTAAAGGCCTAAGGGCCCATATTAGGGGCCCGTACTTGTAACCTTGGATAAGTGCAGCCCAAAGGATCCTAAGTATCTATATGGTGCAATACAGGGCTTCTACACAAGGAGTTACTTATATGATGGTTTGGGTCCATAATGGTAAATATTCCCTATACAGGTACTTAGGATCCTTTGGGTAGTTTTTTCAGGCAGCGTTTTGTACTTAGATGCGGGCAGGTTGTACATAGCAATAGACTTTCCCACGCCAGAATAACCGTTCATTATCATATGGTACGACTCCGACTTTAAAGCCTAGTAGTTTCCCGAATATAGACCCCCAAATACTATGATCCTTATCAAACCAAGGGATCCCCAGAATGCCCCTAAGTTTGGGAAACCCCCGACTGACTATCAGGGGTCTCTTCTTGGGGGGCTGTGGTGGAGTGTGTGAGTATCATTACTTAGGTTCTCAGCATGCCACTCGGCTCCATGGACTCTGAATCTTAAACCATCAACCGTAGACTCTAAACCTTACCCCAGGGAGCCAAATAGCAGAGTTTAAGGCCCAGTGTAGACTTGGATCCCTGGGGTTACACCTTACCCGCATGCCGGCGCGAGGGGATTGGAGCGAATAGGTTAGGATAGGCCATCACCAAGCAATAGTCTAAGGGTTTAGGGGGGATAATTGTGACTGTATTTGGGTCCCTACATTATACCACTACGCCTGCATGGGGGTCCGACTGTGGATGGAGGAAATCTTGCACCACCTTATATACCCTATACTTTAGGAATTACAGTACATAAAGGTTCTTAAGTCGTGCAAGATTTTCTCCATCCACCGGAGCACGGCGCAGAAAAGCTAATCTCTCTTAATCGCTAGGGCATTGGTTCACCTGACACACTGCTTGATATCACCTGGAACGCTGACATGGATACACGTCCCTATACTTAATGTGCGTGTAGGTGTGTCAGCAGACGGGCAGCTAAACCCTAAACCCTATAGCCCTAAACCTGAGACCTGATACTGCAGCCAAACGTGCTGAATAACATAGCCCATAGAGAAGATCAAAACCTCCCACGCCCTAATGCCTATAGTCCCCCTTAAGTAGATAGAATATGGGTTATGTGGGGATCTTATTGTAATATACCCAAAGCCATATTCTAGATACTTAAGGGGGGACTATAGACTCCAAATGCTCTTGGTCAGGGTTTAGGGTTTAGGGTTGTGTAATATCCCTATCCTATTTGACCCCATACAGCCCGTAGGCTCTATACATTCCTTACCTACAACATCCTCTTCCTTTCGGTCCTGGTCAGGCATTGCTCGGAGCGTCCCAACCAGCACAATGCGTACAACCTCCGCAGTTCACCGGCCGACTTGAAGGGATCATGTGGAGTACCTTAATTACTATTAATTAATTATAAGCAAATCTTGGGGTTTCCCAAAATGAGGGGTACCCTTTTGGGGTCCCTATAATCAGGATTACCGTGTTTGGGGATCTATATATTACGCTCCCCCTATTTCAGGAAGCTACCTGCTAGGACCACAATATTGGTAATTTTTCAGGCCTCTACAGTTGATATGCAGTGTTGGGGGAGAAGCAATACACACCGATAAGCCGGCAATGCTTCCCTAGAGCCACAACAAATCTTGGAGAAGCTAGTGGTGGCTCCCAAACGTCTGGATTCGAGCATGCATATTGACATACCTTGCTAGGAAACTAAGAATAGGATGCCCGGCAAGGCCTGCAATGAACAAAAATGCCATATGGGAATCAGAACCATCGCGACCCCCACTAATTGCTAATGGACGTTGTTGGACCATGTGAGCGGGTCTTTGCAGTTGTGCCGCTGTCACATTCAACCCAATTGATTCGCTATGATGCTGAACCAGAATTTGCTCTTCATGGAGGACTCACAGGACATAAGCCCCTATATGAACACAGTTTCCATTTCAATTTTTCACTTTCTTTTGCATTTGATTCTCCATTATTGGGGCTATATATCCCCTAAACCCTAAACCTATTATATATAAACCTACTATAGTAGTTTCCATTTTCTTTTCCATTATCCAGGAGTTAGGTACCAGCTGAGAACTGGCCAACCAAGGAGCTGTGATCTGGCCCTGCATGCTCACACGCCGTCTGGCGCACAGAGTGCCTGTCGTCAGGGGAAATGTTTAGGGCTCAGGTAGGGCAGGTTCTTGATCTGGCAGCTTCGCAAACTGACATGGTTTAAGGTCCGAGATTTTGCAGTTTCTGGTACAACAGATCTTGGTATTTGGATGTTGCCTTGTCTGCTAGCCCTTTGTAAGGTTAGGGTTTATCGAAGAAGGCTTGGCTTGCGGCAGGGTCATCTGCGCTAGGAGTCTCGTTCATGTTAGCATCCTTGCGATCACAAAGTTCATTTGTCAGTTTAGAGTTCCCTTGGGACCCTACAGGCTTGCATCACGCATCCGGATACCGCAGAAGTTCCTGCCTGCAGATGTGATATGTTTTGGCATGGGGGCATTTATGGGCATGGGAAAGCTTGGAAGTTCTGCTGCACACATGCTGACCGGCTTCAGAAGCATGACAACGAACATCGCGCTTGCTTGCGGCGATGAACAGCCGTGGATGGTTGGCCAGTGGGTTGAGATAAGAACGCTGGTGGGCAAGTCTGTCGGCGCACCTCAAACTCCTCAAGACTTATGATACTTTTTCAGGTGCTTGGCATCAGATGGAGGCATGATGACGAAGGCAATGCCTGAATTGATTATTGACTCCAAAGATTTTTAAGTATCTATATGGTACAATGTAGAGTTCTACGCGAGGAAATGATAATATGATTTAGGTCAGTATTCCTTAGGACCCTTTGGGTCGGAGATTAGGCAGCAACTCCGGCATGGCAGCTGTCATGTCATCAACACTCTGCCATGCCAAAGCGGTGCTTTCTACATAATTAGCGAGTGGATGGACTTTTCCTTGGATTGGGGGATAGACTCGCAAGTGATCCAAATCTTGAGCTAACCCTCTCGTGCTGCATCAGTCTAAACAACAGCTCATTCTCATCAATTTCCTATTCCAACTTAGGAAAAGTAGACGAGAACCCTGAAACCTTACACCTGAAAACCTAAACCCTAAACCCTAAAACCGAACACCCCAAACCATTGGGCCCTAGGCAGTCTTCTATCTGTCGTTCTGGAAGTGGATCTCAAACTGTCAGAAAGACCCTCCCCCCTATATTAAATAATCCTCATATGAAACCCTAAATACCTTACAAAGACATATACCCAAATGGTCCATGTAGCTATAGAGTTCATACTTGGGCCCTAAAGTAATTATGTGGGAGCCCGTTTGGGCCCTAGGTATATACGAAATAGCTACATGGACCCTTTGGCATAGGTAGGACTCAGCCTTAAACCCTGAAGATTTTGAGTGCAAAGGCCTGGTTTGACGCAGGTTGCTGGCTTTGGACGCGTTCGGAGTGGCGAACTTGCGTCCAGTGAGGGCTGCCCTAGGCACACCCAAAGGGTCCTAAGTACCTGTATATAGAGAATATTGACTTGAACCATAATGTAAATTCCTAGTATACAAACCCTACATTGTAACATATAGATACTTAAAATCCTTTGGCACATAGGATGAAATTGCTTTCGGGAATTCACAATCTGGAGGTTGGGCAACTTTCTGTTCAGGGACATTCAGCATCCCTGTGTGACTTAGGCGTCTTGAAAGGGTCAGGATCCCAAAAAAGGGTCCTCAGTACCTACATAGGGAATATTGAGCAAAACCAATGACTTAATTCCTAGTATAAAAAACCTACAACGTGATCCCTATATTACCCCTATATAACCCATTTGTACCATAGAGATACTTAGGATCCTTTGGGGGTTGTTGCGGATTGCAAGCTGGGGGCTCTGGGCGTTGGCTTCTGCATGGTGGACAGAGGTTACGGTTTCGGGTTTAGGGTTTAGGGCTTACAGTTCAGGGTTTAGTTTAGGGCTTGGTGGAAGAAGCGTGGTCATTGTTTCCCTGACGATCCGAATAGCCCCATGTAGGTAGTACTTGCAGGCTTTAAGGCCCAATGTAGGTATTATTTGTATACTTGGATCCCTAGGGTTTACGTTGTAAGAGCCACGAACCGAACCAAACATATATGCAGAGCTTCGACTACCCAAAGGACCCTAAATAGCTATATGCTACTGTACAATGTAGGGTTCCTATACTAGGAATTACTATTATGGTTTAGTCAATATTCCCTACTATAGGTACTTAGGACCTTTGGGTAACAAGCTGGCCAAGAATGGCCTGTTGAGGCTTTTGCGCGCATCACAGACAGGAAAGCAAAGGCTGATCGTTACTTACTCGGTTTACTATATCAACACCATCCCTGGACCCTTCAAGCGCCCGAGGAAACGTGGTACCCACAGGATAGATAGATAGATAGATAGATCTATATATACATATATATTTATGTATGATCCCAGCTCTCAGTTCAGTTCACCATCCCCCCCCCCCGGAATGGTGTTCCTCCCCACTGCTCCCCGTCCCCTCCTCCCCCCCGTGCTTCAAAAGTGTTGTGTCAACAGTCACAGTGATGGATCCTTTCAGGGTCGCCATCCTCGTACGTGTCATATTTTTTGACGCCTCAAAGCTGCCATCCTCGTAACTGTCGTTTCTTTTAAGCCCTCGTGCTTTCGCCGCGCTTCAAAAGCTCCAGCAGTTACAGGGATCGGGGTGGTCCTCGCAAGGGTCATCACCATTCTCATCGCTTTAAAGACTCATCTCGTGGTCGCACTTTGAAGGTAGTCACAATATGAAAACTGTATAAAACCGTAACTATCTGCAAGCCTATCTTCTATGAACTGCTATAACCCTCTGTATTTCACCCCAATAAAGCCTCCATAAACCTAATGTTCAAACCAGAACTAGACCATAGGCCACGGGACTACAGGGGGGCGGAGGGGGTAATAGATAATAAGACCTCTGCAAACACGATAAAATCTCTATAAACCTTCATTGAAACCACGAGACCCAGACCACAGGACCGCAGGACCACAGCGGGGTGGGGGGTAATGGTTCAATCCTAACTCAGGGCCTAAAAGATAGTGACGGTGGATGTTCTTAAGCCCAAACCCCCTCCGGATCATACATACATAAATACATGTACACAGACAAATATGTATATACAAGTAAATACATGTGTATCAAATTTGACAAGGCTGCTCGGCTATCAAGTCTGACCCCCATGCAAACTTGCACACAACATGTAGGCCTTGAATCGCGGGGCCTTAGCAGGCCTTAGTTTCCCCACCACTATGGACTCAAGGTTCCGGCACTCTTGTACTTTAGATTCAAAATATTCGACAAAGAAACCACTGGTTTCTCGGAAAAACCTTCTCAGCCAACATCCGGAGTTGATCTAAAACTCTAGGGACTTTCTCCAAATATCGAGATTATGCATCTGAAAACGCTGGGATACCTTTTGTTGAGGTGTTGCTCTCCACGGCACAATTTCGAGAACCTACGTTCTGGTTAATGAAAGTACTGTAACAAACTTCTGCACTGGCAGCAATTGTGGCCGCTGCAAAATGGTTAGAAGAGTTCAGAGCCTTGTAGGGGCTACAGTGCTACAAGCTCCTTGAAGGAGGAAGGCTTCTAGGCCGAAAAGTAAGGAAACGGATTTTCCTCCTCAATCCCTCACTCATCTTACATCTACGTCATGCTTGGGCTCAAAAGGTGACTGACATTGGCATGATCTTCTGGTATCCCAGAACTTTCAGCTTTGGAGTTCCAACACTTCCAAATGAAAAGTTCAATCCACATGCCCTCAGCTGTATTTCAATGTCCCCTCCCACTCTGACTTTTATTCCCACTCCTCTTCCTCCTCCCACTCCTGCTGCTGCTGATGCTGCTGATACTGCTGCTATTGCAGCTGCTGCTGCTGCCGCCGCCGATGCTGGCTCCTACACCTATGGCCAACAGTACCACCAGCATCACGACTAGCCCAACTCTCATCTCCTCACATCAAGCTCTTCTAACTTAGTCTTTCTTGCTGTCACAGCGGCATCTGATCACTGATCTGCCTGAGCTGGCTTTCCACGAAGCCGTAGAACTGTCCCTGGTTGCGGATCAGCCACCTCACAAGGGTTTGGCTGCTTGCATGCTGCTTCGTCTGCTAAACCTAGTAGTACCACTCGCGTGCATATCTGGCCGTGGAATTTTCTCCGCTTTTTGCAGAAATTGATGCTTTATAGCCATATTTGCTTGCTGAGCTACCCCCCGGGTGCTGCTGCGTGGATTAATGGAAAAAACCCTCTGATAATATTGGTTGATAGAGTTCCACCCATCCATGCAGAAAATATGACTTTTCTGGTATTGGCTGTAATGAACACTCTAGCCGAGAATGAAAGCTTACTGTACTACCTTACACTCTTCAGGCAAGCCCCATGCCACACAAAAGGATCATCGCAGGATAGGCCCTCCACAAAGCAAACATGAGCTGCAATACCGGAAACATAGATTTAATGTCAAAGCGGAAGAAAGAACTTGAAGGGTAGAGACGCATCTTCTGCTAGTCCGGTACCGCACTGAAGCATGCGTCGTGTCTATCTCCAAAAACAGGTCTGGAACGTGCATGCATTAGTAACTGCACCGCGCCTCTGGTCATGCATGACGGTTCCTGGGCAGGTCATGCAGGGATCCAGGAAAAGAAAGTTCCAAGGTTTAGACATAAAAGCTGTTGAAGGCTCGCATCTAGGCAGGCAATCAGAAGTATTGCGGAAATTCATTTTGACATGAGGACCACGGAACAGATTAACACTACAGCCTGACACGCTGCTGGGCAAGCTTAGCATGATGCAAGCTTCTGAGGATGTTGTCAAAGCTGAGCCAAGATGCACCCTACTCCTTAATATGACTACATTGAATCGGGAAGGAAAAGGATCACTAGCTCACTGAACGACAAATTTCGTTCTTATTCCTGAGAAAATAGTGATGAATCGCGCACTGCGTTCTTTGATCATGTCTTCCCTCACCACGTGACTTCAGCCCTGTATCATGAGCCTGTGTATTCTGTGCAATCCACACATGGCTTGTGAGTGTGTAGCACTTGCAGCTGTGGCTCCAATGTCGATGGAGCGAGCCTGGCAGAGCTGAGGCAAGAGGCTGACGTAAAACTAAGCCTCAGGGCTTTAAAGCGGTTTAGGGTTTGAAGTTTAGGTGTTAGCCTTAACATCTATAAAAGGAGCCTGCGTTGGGCCAAAACCACAAATATTACCTACTCTGGGTGGGGAAGGGGCCAGGGAAGCTTGCAGCACAACTTGAGTACCCCCTCCTGCACTGCACCGTAACCTTAAACCCACCGATGTACTTTACGAGACAAAACCTTCCTTTGTGATTGTGGCCCTTCACGGACCATTTTCACAGCCAGACAAAATAGTGATGAGGGCATCCTCCAGCAGTGCATCTTAGGGGTTGTGCATACTTAAGACTTGCTCAACATATCCCCTACATGGTTTGTAGACACGGCCATGCAATTCCTTCTATTTCAATTACCCCACAGATGTCTTCAACCTAGGCGGTCGATGTTGCTCGCCTTCCAGCGGCTTATAAAGCTAGAGTCAACGGAAGATGGCCGAGCAGCCCCGAGTTTTCCAAGTACCCAAATAGTATTGGCGAAAGTAGGCCCTGTCTAGATCTATATAGAAATCCTTTATGGTCCCAAAAGGCTGTACCTTGGACCCAAAGGGCACGTCCGCGGGAACTGTTCGTCTTAGAGTCTTGGCCACCCACGATCCGCAGAAAGCTCGCGAAACACTAAACCAGAAAACCCAAACCCTAAACCCTAAACCCCCAACCGTAACCTTAGACCCTAAACGGTAACCCTAAACCCTAGCCCGCTTATGGCCTGACCCCGGAGCCGTAGGCAGCCGCGGAAAAACCTTGACCATCACAGCTTTAACACGGAAGGTCTGAGGGCTATGCTTTCGGTGGTTTAGGGTTTAGAGGTACCCAAAGAATCCTAAGTATCTATATGGTACAATGTAGGGTTTCTATGGAATTAACAGTATGGTTTAGGTGTGGATTGACGAGTCAATATTCCCTACATAGGTACTTAGGACCCTTTGGGTTAAGGGTTGTGTGTATAGATATTTCTTTCAGCGGATACATGCGTATGTGTAGACATTCAGATAAGGTTTATAGTTTCGGCTTTGGATTCTAAACCCTGAACCCTAAACTCTACACCCGAAACCCTAAACCCTAAACCAAACATTGGGGGAGCTTCACTTCCAAAGGATCTGGGATGCACTGGAAGGATGATTGCTTCTTTTCTCTTATGGTGAACAGGGAATGGGCGAATGTTTTGAAGGGACTATCTGTTGTACGGGCATTGGTAGGAAATACTATAGGGATGCAGTCCTCCTTCCCTGGCAAGCACTAAGCAGATTTCAGACCCTATGATCATCACAACCTGGTCAATTCATACTGGGGCCGATCGATGCTAAAAAGTAGTTCGCTTCATTGGGTTTTGGCAGGGTTCCGGACATGGGATTATCAGGTGAGAGGTCTGAAATCCATGGTTCGGGGTTGGGTCTTAATTCATGTGCATGGTTTTGAGCCAAGCGTCAGTAGTGTCAGGGATGTTAGTCTGCGGAGCCAATACGACTCTCACACGAACATCTCCCGACCCTCTGAGTACAGCTAGGGGGTGGGGACGCATAGGGATATAGTGGTATGACAGATAGTAGAGTCAGGAGAAACTATCCGTATAGTTCGTGCTGAAACAGTTGCACTAATTCCTTGCAAGCTGTGCTCATAATGACATAATGACAGCATTGGCCCCCACACCAACATTGCAGCGATGATGAACCTGCCAAGGGCTTCAAAGCCTGCATCTAGGGGTAAGAAAGCACAGGCAAACTCTAGACCTTAGACCCTCAAACCCTATGACACTGCGGCCAGCGCTTGCTCTGAAACTAGCTAGGAGGAAAACGCTTGACACTAGTAATGCTGTAGTAGGGAAAGTATTCTCAGGTAATGGTCATTCTTCAGGCCTCAACCCTAAACGCTAAAGGCTAAAACCCTGAAGGCCTGGTAACTTCCCCCGCCCCCCGAAGCTCTCTGAGCAACTCTTCCAACTCGACAGCGCCGCCTGGAGAAACTAGAGATTCGCCCTTCTGATTTGAAGAAACCAGTTACCCTAAGAACTTAGGTTTCAGGATTTAGGGTTAATAATGCTCCCCACCACCCCGTGCAATTCTGTTGCTGCTGCATGTTGCCATATTGGGAAGATTTGTTGTTAGGCGTGGGATTTGAGGAAGGGGTGTCATTGCTACTGCGGTGTCACATAATTCTTGTTAGTTATTACCATCAGGATGGCTACCTGCTTTCCGGTTAGAATGCTTTTGGTTGCTACGCCTTGTTACACCTGCCCACACTTCCTTACATCATTTTGTGTACTGAACTGAACTTTTCGCATAGGATGCCGTCCTAAAGGACAAGGAGGCCAGGCGCAACAGAAGAGAAAGCTGCAAGGTATAATGTTTGGATGGCTCGTCATCTCTGTCATCAATTTGCATTCTGCTTTCTCTGTCTTCAACAGTATTTATGGAAGTGCTACAGGCTCGGCCTCTACTGCTACCGTAAGGCTTAGGGTACTTAAGGTAGTGCAGGATTGTTTCCATCAACCGTACGAGTACTAAAACCAAATCACACCGACTTGAAACATAGCGGGCAAGGCCATTGCCGGCGTCGGACAATCATGCCCAAAGAATCACCCTAAACCCTAAACNNAACCCCTAAACCCAAAACCCTAACCACCGCAGGGTAGGGTACCTGAACTACTGCCACTGCTAACAGTCAGGAGCTGCAACTTGACCTAGGTCGAGCTGAGTAGCCCTTTTTTAGTGGTTAAACCCAGTAAGNNATCCCCAACTAAAATACTACTCAGCAGCGGTTTCTGTAGTACCGGGTACCACCAATGCTCGCAACACATACGACCACCTTTTCATGCGTAGCTTGCCGAAAATGCTTCATTTGTCGGTTGCCACTGCCACGCATATTACCAACCAAGAATGCCAGAACAGTCAATTCTATGCGCGAGTCATGTAAACAATGTGGGGCTTGCCAAAAACATCTAGAACTCCCAATTACCCTTGAAATCTGCTGGATATGGGTGACTAAGGTGAGCACAGTTCTTCTCATCCTTTGCTTAGCCTCCAGCTCCAAAGAACGTGCTCCCCAATCATCCGCACCACAAACATACGGAGCTTACATGCAGACCCACAACCAGCAGGCTCACACGAACCGCAGACCAATGCATAAACATGCAACATGATAGATTGCGACGCGCACAAAAAAGAAGACTCAAATCCAACTAGCATCTGGACTATCCTATGAGTGTCCATGTACTCATGTATGGTAAAATTGCCCCACAGTAAGCCTTGTCTCCGACTTCGTCACAGCTAAGATGCCCTTTCCCAGTAATGGTAAACCTCCCACGCACGAATAATGAATGCTCCTTCCTTTATACAAGAGCCCTGGACTAAAGTTATAGTATATTCCTTAACGGTCCCCCCTAAACACCCTATAGGCCCCCTAACCTAACTTTAGTCCGTAGCTCATATGATGGTACTATATTATGAGGGATCTGCTGTTAGGCTGGTGGAGTGGTTGTTACTTAGGTAAGGGGATGATTTCCAATGCAGTCAGGGTAAAGGCTTGCTTAGGGTTTAGAGGTTTAGGGCTTAGGATTTACGGTGGATATTAACAATCCGGTATGACCCTAAGTACCCTAAACCCTAAAACCTTAAACCCTAAACCCTAAATCCCTAAAACCCTATACCTTAAACCCCAAGCCTTGGAAATTATGGCACTTTACTTTACCAAGGTCATGCAGTATTGTTAGTATCAACAGTAGGGCAACCTGCAGCTATCTTCTTCGAGTTGGTTGTTCAGGATACTGTGAACCAACTGTAATTTAAGAATGAACCATATCAGGGAACTCGGGCGCTTCTAATTCGGGCATAATACAACTTATGTCTAGGCTGAAAACTATAGTCTGAACCTCAACGTAGCCTCATCCCTAACATATTTACTGCTATCATGGGCTACTTCATGCGCGACCATTCTCTTACTGGTTCGTAGGGAAAAAAGGGGAATATAATCCCCATATCACCCCTATGCAATATATTCCCCACTAAAAACCATTAAGTTCTTCCTGGTGTCTAAAGTTGAAACCATGGGCCGCTAGTATGGGCCCTTAACCCTGGGATCCTTATATACCTGCTATATACCCTACATGTACCTTTAAGGGTCCTTAGAATCTTCCCTAAAAGGCCTAAGGGCCCATGTTAGGGGCCCATACTCCCAACCTTAGATTCTTCCTTGCCCTAAATCCTAAACCCCTAACCCCCTTATTCCCCACTAAGAACCGGTAAGTTCTTCCTTGTGTGGGCATGAACTCTTAGTGCTTCTGCAGCCGTAGACCAAAGAGGCCTCCATCCAGATCCAGCAGCTTGAAGAACCTGGGGGTTAATAGGCTTTACTTTAGGTTTAATAGGGATTATAGGTCTTATAAGGTTTATAGGGTTTATAGGTCTTATAGGGTTTATAGGTTTTGTAGGTTTTGCAGGTTTTACAAAGCTTCTCGAGTTTATGGGGTTTATAGGGCGTATAGAGTTTATTGAGTGTACTAGGGTTTAAGGTTTAGCAACCTGAGTCATGTTGAGTAGCATTTTTGGGTGGTTGAATGGTGAGCCATTGTCTAAACTCCTAGTTCGACGGACGTAAGTCTTGGTCATTGGCAGGTGAGACAATCCCCCTTAATAACCCCTATAGTAATCCGCTATACAATCCCCTATATAACCCCCTCAAAGGAGTTTAGACTATAGATCATATAGGGCTTATGCAATACCAGACCCAAAGCTAGGGTAGAATCTTAGCCGATATTCTGAATATCATCATCATCATTACTATTACTGTGATAAATAGTGAATCACAGCATCCCTAAATCAACTACTACTCAGTTGTAAGGTCAAACCAGGTCTTCTGTATGGGCTACTAGCATGGACTATCCCCTAAGCCCCCAAAATCCTAAACAACGAAGCCACGGACCCCAAATCCTAAACTGTGGACCCCTACATCTCAAAACCCTAAACCCTCAACCCTGAACTCTAAACCCTGAACCCGAAACCCTAAACCAACGACGACCCAGAAACGACCAAGCATCCCAAATATCCAGCCCCAGAGTTTCGAAGTAGGCCCGAACCTGGCAAAGACGTTGGGAGTCTTTGGGGTTTAGGGTTTTGGGGTTTCTGGGATTTCTGGAAGTTGGGGTTACTCGTGGATGCTGGGGGTATATAAGGAATATATTCTCGTGGGGCAGGCCTTTAGGGATCATCCAGGGACTTTGCTAGAGCTACTTACATAAAGCCAATACCAAAATAGTAGTTTCCCAGCATAGGGGGCCCCCAATGTGGACCCAAAAATACGATGGTGCGTGTTATTGGGGCTCCCCTAAAGTACGGGAAACCCCCGAATCCAGGTTAAGGACTGCAGTCAGCGTAGGGCCGAACCTGGCATGAGCGGATAGCGTCGGTCTGGCTAATAAGATCTATCTGAGCAGCGTGTTTTTTGGTGGCTAAACCCATTAAGATATTATTCCTTTTCTCGTACTATACCCCAAAAGGAGGATAGAATCTTACTCTATATTGGGCACCATAGTATCCCCAAATATAACACTACTCATCTGGGCTCTTTAGGAGCGACCCTAAGCTACCGGTAGGGTAAGGTGTGTATTTCGGGGTATATAGGACGATATAAGGGTTATGCAAGGTAATGGGATGAGGGGTCCTTTCTACTACTTGTCCCTTCTTAGAGTCCTTGACTCCACTTAGGGCAGCTCGCTTATCCATCCAAGTGGAGGTTTCCCAGAATGGGGGATTCTTTTTGGGATTCCCTGTAATACCAAGTATAGTAACAATCACAGCGCTCGGCCGGAGCGTAAACGCGCGCCGATTTATCGGTGCACAAGAGCAGAGCAGAGAATCCACTGCGAAACGCAATATTTTTGCAAGCACGCACCTATCAGCCGTCCCACAATGACACGTCAAAAAAACAAGAAAATTTACGCGTGCCTTTGCAAAAATACTGCGTTTTGCAAGGGATTCTCATCGGCAGGAATTTCAG
>CAJNIZ010047859.1:25587-53976 GCA_905231905.1 Symbiodinium pilosum | reverse complement strand
TAGGGTTTAGGGTTGAGGGTTCAAACTCTGCACCGTAATAAATTCCAAAAAAAAACACTTAGTATTTCTACTCTTGCGGAAAGGTATTCTGCGTTAAAGGCTAGATCTTCACACAAATGAAAGCAGAGGCCCTGATCGCCCCTGCTGTACTTTGAGGTGTCCGCCCATCATGTATCCGGTGTGTGTATTTGAAAAGGAGGAATCCCATTGTGCACCCTAAACCCTAAACCCTTAAACCGTGTACAAACATACCTTAATCCCTATTGCAGCGACCCCTCGGGCCTTCCTACACCCTAGACCCTGAGCCCTAAGCCCTAGACCCTAGATCCCCCACGTATGGCGCAGGTAACTTCAGGCTTTTGAACAATGCATCCTGCCTGTTTCGTAGGTGGGTTGCGTGAGCATCCGCTGCACTCATGTAGAGGGTGCGCTCTGCCTGGATAGCGTCTAGGGTTTAGGGTTTAGGCTTTTAGGCGTTACGGTTTGAGGGCTTGAGGGTTTCCCTGAGGGTCCACATACCTAATAATCACATACTTACCCAAAACCTGTACTACGATTACTATTACCAAAATCCCAAGTACCTAATTATTGGGTACTTGGACCCTTAGGGTTCAGGGTTTAGGGTCTGAGGGCTTAAGGTGTTGGAGTTTACTCGTGATTCACTGCGTTAGGCCTGTATGAAACAGGACCCAGATTTTGGATCAGCAGCCAAAGGGTTCGGGTACCTGAAATAGCAACTACCTGAATCGCAAAGCATCTATGCGAGAACTTTTTTGGCCCCGAAAACAGGTTTTTGTGTGGCTGTAACTTTCTGTACCCCTCCACCCCAGGGATTTCGCTAGTTTCGGAGTTATAAGTGGTGCAAGACTTGCTCCATACAGAGTAGGGGTAGGGGCCTAAATCATTGGTGTTGGTTTTCCGGGTAGAAGACACTTGAGCTATATGAGGATTTTAGGATAATAAGGGTTAGGGTTTACCTGGACCCCGGATGTCCTTCCTTTTTGAAGGTTATGTCCTGTAAATCTGTAGGGTATACCCTAGAAAAGGTAGGACATCCAGGGTGCTGGTAGGGTTTGGGATTACAAGGGCCGTTGGTCTAATTGATTGATTATACGATCAGAGTGGAATGGAACCAGACACTGAAGCTGCAGGACCGAAAGAATTCGCGCAGAAGGCCCTTCACCTAAACCCTAAACCCTAAACCCTGAAGCCCTAAAACCTCCTAAGCCAAAAGCCCCCAGCTCAAAACCCCTAAACCTCCCAAAACCCCAAACCCCCTAAACCCCCTAAACCCTAAGCCCTCCAACTCCCAAAAGTTCCGAAAGCCTTGAATCCGGCTGGGCATCTCGAGAGTTTCTAGACCTTCTGAGATGTTTTCTCTCTTGTCTACATGGGTGTAACAATATTGTAACTACTTAGCTCTAGGCGGCTAAAGGTTTAGAGTCCAGGAATAGATCCCTAAACCCTAAACCCTCAATAGAGGTATCCTAAACCCTAAACCCTCAATAGAGGTATCCCTCTTCTTCTCAGTTTTCATTCCCTGCTAACCAGAGATGAATTGAAGGCCCGGCATCCCTACTCAAGGGCTTTGTGCTTCCAAAAACCCTCCTCGAGTAACCGCAGAAGAGTAGAATTTTTTGGGTGGTTGAACCTAGTAAGAACTATTCTTCTTCATATAAAAAAACTATACCCCCAAAAGAGGATATGATCTTACACTATATTCTGCACCATAATATCCCTAAATAAACTGCTACACAACTGGGCTGCGATGTTTTGGTGGTTGGACTAAGCAAGGCTATTTTCCACTTGAAAACATTACATTCAAGCAGAGGATACCATTTACTCCATAGAGAGGACTATAGCATTCCCAAGTAGAATGCTACCAAATTGCACGTATTTGGCAGTTGAGGGGGGCCCAGTTGTAAGTGATAGTTAGAACCCAAGTATACCCATACTAGTCTTCATACTGAGCTCTTTGCAAGAAGTTAGTATACCAGAGTACCATAATTCCCAGAGCCCAGAGTGTAGGATACTAAGGGTCTTGCAGGATTCTTGGTATCTTGGTATCCGCCCTACAGACCTACATTAAAGGGCAATCGGGTCGAAAAGTGCAGTTTAAACTGGGAATGTAATTGCCCAACCCTAAGCCCTAAACCCTGAACCTCCAGGGACCCTCAAAAAAGGAGAAGTTGGGAAATTTTAGCTCTGAAGATCCTGCAACGTTACCCTCTTCCTGACAGCTCCTGCAACATGCAGCCCCTGTTGCGTCCTCATCTAACCCTTACCTGAACCTCCATGCATGCCGAATAATATCAGCTTCATGCGGTTTGGGCCAGAATGAACTGGAACTCTGAATCGCCCTGCCCTGCCTGGGAGAAGGACTTGAAGATCGTTGGCGAGAAGGAAGGCTCATGGGACATCTCCATGGTAGGATCGAGGATGTCCAGCTCCTTTCGAAGGTAGAGACAGCACAGGCCTGCCTGCCATAACTCTCCCAAAGGATCCTAAATATCTATATCATACAAAGGTGTTCTATACTGGTCATGATATAGGGCCTTAAGTATCTATATGGGTCTCTATACTCGGAATTAATAATGTGCTTTAGGTCAGTATTCCCTATGTGGGGACTTAGGACCCTTTTGGTCTCTGCTCGACTCTGTCAAATTACGGAAGTCTACATGAAATCCTGAAGAAGGACTTCAGAAGTCTGTGTATCAGCCCCTGCGTATGCAGGTGTGTATGTGTGTATATATATATGTATATATATATATACACACACATATAGATATACCGATATATGTATATATATACACATGCTTGTATACATAGGTGCATATACATATATCTGTATAAATATTCATAAATACATATACATATACATATATATATATATAAGTACCTACGAGTATATAGCGATACTAGCCTGAACCCTATCCCCAGTTCCTAGTATAGAAGACTTACTTTACACGATAATAAGTACTTAGGATCCTTTGGGTAATGATATCAAGGAAGTCCTAAACTCTGAACCCTAAACCCTAAGCCATAAACCCTAAACCCTAAACCCTAAACTCTGAGCGCTAAACCGCTGAGGTTGTCTATGCTCTGTTAGGCCTTGGCAGGTCTGGAACTGCGCGATTCTCGTCGTTTCCTCAGTCTGTCTAGCAGGACCCAGAAAGATTTTGGGTTCAGAGTCAACGGCCCAGGCGTTTAAACATCCAAGGTAACGCATTCTTTTAGTCCCTACCACAAAACCATAATACCCTAGACCCTAAGCCTATGTGAAAGCCTTATCGAAAAACCGCAACAAACTCCAGAAAGGAATTATTCCGCTACCCCTTATATAAGACCACCCCCCCACTCCGCATTTTTCATACGTCAACCTATTATCAAATACCATAATAGTTCCCCCCCCCTCGATCCCCCCTCCCTCTCTCCTAATGTCAAGTATGCAAATATGTCCAATCTGTTATAAAAACACCAAGTATGTAAGCTCTGGGGTCGGGTTAAGATGCACAAGGCTTAGGGCTTCGCGCTCAGAACTGAACTATGGCCAGGAATCGGTGCAGGGTTGAAGATTTATAGGGTTTCAGTTTAGGACCTAGGGTTTAAGGTTATAGGGCTCAGGATTTAGAGTTGGGGATTTAGGGTTTACTAAGGTAACGCAAGTAGAGCTGGGGACAATCTTGCTCTTAAATGTTGATGATGCGACGGCTAGTTCTCAAAGTAGGGTCCGAATTCTATCCCCAAAAAACGAACTGCACATGGTCTCTGACTTTGGAGTTCCCAAAAATTCAAAGACATCCCTAAATTTGATAATCTGCCCCCTTAGCCAGCACACCCAGGCGGCTCCAGCTTCAAAAGAAACATGGAGAGCTCAACCTTTATGTTGGCAACCTCCTCTTGTCCCCTCTTACTGGGGGCTTACATACTGTTCAGGGACATCCCCAGCATCAGCTAGAGTCAGAGCTGGACAATGTGAAGCAGCGCGCCCTCGTGATTCCGCAAAGCAGCGCCGCATGTACAACGAAAGAATTCATGATCCGAATGCCCCAAATTGTAAGTGGGCTTTCCATACAAAGGACCCCACAGATCTACCCTAGTGTTCCGCAACCATACCACAGTCCGTTGGAAAACCGCAAAACCCTATATCATCAAACCCCCTCAACCACATCCTTTGCAGGCTGAACCCCTATCCCCGATGTCCGTTGCCAGCGCTAAGCCCAAAGGCTTACCCCTGCACGCTTTGGCCATCGAAACAAAACGGTCTTGTTATTAGCATCTTTGTTAGATACTGCTATTATGTTATTAGCGCTAACATTCCCCGTGTAGTTTCACGGGAACTGAGAGGTGTGCTTAACATCCCTCCAGGGAAAGTTGCTGCACTGAGCCTAAACCCTCAACCAGTGACCAGGGGCCGCTACCAGAACCCTAAACCCTAAACCCTAACCCTGAACCGGGTTGCTGTGAGGTCGGACTTTGGTTGAAGCTTCGATGCTTCTCCTAGTCGTCGCCCAATGTTTAGGGTTGACTGCGTGTGGCTTGAGGCACACTTTAGGGCAAGTTATTTGGGATTCCCAGAAGCGGACCCCCTTCTTGTGGGGTATCTATGATAAGGATCAGAGTATTTGGGAGTTTAACTTGGGGTGATTCTGTTTTGAAACTCCACAATTTTGAAGGTGGGGGTGATACATTGGGCTCAAGCTTTGACGACTTGATTGGGAATTCGCGCCCAACAGGATTGTAAGAGTTCCCGAAGCCCCATTGTTCAACAGATATGAACAAGACCTGCACAGGGCAACGGCCACAAGTCGTGATGCTGCTCAGGAACTCAATCTACCCAAAAAACCCTTCTGTGCACATGGGTCCCGCCCACTTGAGCGCGTGCACTGGGAAGATATCATGTGCTCTCGTAGTCAGCATTACTGCTATGAGCGGTCTTTGTACTGCAAGTTGGGTTGCGAGACTGAAAGCTAGATGTCTAGCCATGCTAGCCAAAGCATCTTAAAACATTGGGTGTCATGTTGTTTTGTTGGAATGCGTTGCAGGCTCTTGCACGCCCTAAGCCGCAAAAAGGAATCATGAAGACATGAAAGCTCCAGTACGGGCGGCTTGGTGAAGCGCTTGGGAGGAGGCGACATGAAATGACAATTACTACTGTTGATACTAAAAATCCTGTATAACCCTAGTATACCATGGCATCATAATTCCCATGGTTTAAGGTACCTAGGGTCATGCAAGATTTCTAGTATCCAATCTTCATGTCACTCCGCGTCAAGGCCATCCCAATTTTAAAGCCCCAATATATTCCCTTACTCCCCCAATCATATTCGCGCATTGGGACTTTGAAGGAAAAGCCTTGGGCCTAGAACTTCCAGAGCCATGGAGCCTGTGAGGCAAACTGGCATCTGGGGAACGACAAAAGCTGATAGCCTACTAATAAGTGTAACTATAACCCAAGTAATAACCCTACTTAGGGGACTTGGACTTGAGGGACTTTTGATTTGGGTTATATGTACCGGCCACTCACTAGCGCTGGATATTAGCCTGAGGAATCAGGAGTACTCCACTTCTAGCCGTCAGAATGCTCTCAGCCCCTATACCAACCAACCTCCTAAAAACACCTAAAAAAACACCTCAAGACCATTGCCTAATAGATCAGACTCTCACATCCTTCAACTTGTGAGCTTTTACAAATGGCAGCTGCGGGTGGCATGCTTGCAGAGCAGCCCATGCGCCTCGATGATGACTTGGGCGATTATCCACAGAGGGTTTAGGATTTAGGGGATGGCCTTTAAGAAGAGGGCGCTCTTGAAACCTCCAACGCACAAGATACAAAGAATCTTGCTCCTACATGCGGCTCGAAAGAGGTCATAAAAATAGAACTTACAATCATGCCAAAACTGTGAAGGTGAGAACCAATATGTTCTTTGTAAAGATCCACATATTCCTATGCAATCCTTACGTACTTTCGTTGCAGGCGCACCCACAATTTTGCGAGAAGCCCCACTCAAACCTCTGACCTGCAAACCAAACTCTGAACCTAGCAATTGTCAGAAAGGTAGCAACGTCCCTGCACATGGAAAAGCAAAGGCCACACAAGACTTCAGGTATAAGGCCCCATAACAGTATTTCCTAATTGAAGCCGTAACACCCATGGTGTTGCTGGTCCAAGGCTCAAGCCTCAGCCGTAAACCCTACACCCTGAGCCCTAAACACTAAGATGTTAAGCACCCTCAGGGTACCCAACAGTATGGCTAACAAGTTGTTCTACATACAAAACTTTGTTCCTTGCGTCGTGGTATAAGGGTCTAGGTAGTGGTCCTGAAAGAACTCCGGCCCTTCCGGCGGCGGTGGTGGCTTCTTCGGCCGCTTGATGGTCTGGAAGCGGAGTGAAGGGGATTCGTCGGGTCTCCCATGGTAGATTTAGGATGGATATATTTATATATATATGTATATACAGAGATAGAATAGGTTGAGGGTAGGTTTAGAGTTTGGGGTTTCAGAAGAGACTGTACTAGGGTTGAAGTGGCGATCCTGAAAGCCAGAGGGACGTGGCTATATATGCAAGGAGTTCAAAACCGTACGGGTCCAACTACCCAAATAAAAGGGTTTTAGGCCCTAAATGCTAGAATCTGCGCAGCTTGTTGTACCTACCACCCTACTACTCTTACTTGGGTACTTGGACGCTTAGGGAAACTGTTGAGACATGTTTTAGGGTTTAGTGTTTATAGGGTTTGGGGTTTACGAGATGTTGGGTTGTAGGGTTGATAGGGTATAGGTTTTCATCCAGGATACTTGTAGATCCTTACGTACATCATCTGAAGTATGCAGCAGCAACCTGACAGACCTCCCCTCATTTTCACTACCAGCATTTTATGTTCAAAAAGCTTTGAATGTGCGTGATGACTAACTTTTAACCCGACACAAGTTTGACATATCCAAACTACCTCTCAAGCTGAAAAGAACCTCAGGCCAAACTTTTTTTGTCCGAGGCCTTTGGGTTTAGGGCTTCGGGTGTTGGGTGTTGTATTTGCCTACCGTAAACCCTTGAGTAAACTGAAGATACCAAAATGTTGGGTACAGTACATAGCCGGGCTTTGTTCCTGGGCAGGCCGTCATAGCCGTTCAACTTTGAGGTGTTTCTGACAAGCTGGAGCTTGAGAGGAATGAACTTACATGTTAAATCCCGTCCCCTTGAGATTCATCCCCAAAAATGAAACTTCCCAGCGTGATATAATATACGAAATATACCAGAATGGGAATATTTGATTTGACATCGGGGGTGGGAGGGTTGAATACTATTGGGGGGCGGGGGGGGGGACTATACTTTAGTAGGAGCAATAACTGATTGGCACTGCTGCTGCTGTTGGTGTTAAAACCCTGAATCGTAAACGCCAAGCCGCTAACCTAATGGCCTAAGCTCAGATCAATAATACACATAGACCCCAACACATGTGAATGCGCAGCAAGGCATTTGGTCCTCAGGTATAGGTACTTGGAGCCATTATTGGGTTACGATCTGTAGTCGAGAATTAGAACGGTAAACGCTGCGTACTCCACCATCAGCCAAATTCCCACACATCAAGCCCTTAAAATCCGGAATCCCAAATCCAGCTGCTTGCACCCTCAAACCCTAAATCCCAAAGTGTATCCCTAAGCCCCCAAACTCTGCTCATCAAAGCATACTCCCAAGCCCTTTGCATTTGAGGTCCTGCCTGTCTGAGCTCTTTGTCTTGAGCTTCCAATCTTTGAAGAACCTAACAGACTAAAGTGTCTTCCGTGAGGGCCTTGCTTCAGGGTTTAGGGTTTGGGGCTTATACGGCTTTATTAGGATTTGCGGCATAATATGGCTTAGGGTTCACCATGTAGGGATTGGGGCTTGGAATTTGGGATTGAGGGTAGAAGGCTTAGGCTTCACCGTGAAAGGTTCAGGATTGAGGGTTTGTAGAGGTTCCATAGCTTAGGATGCTCGGCGTAGGGTTTTAGCCTGGAAGTGTTCGGGAATTCTGCGTGCCTCAAGGGGCTCAAGCAGTGCCACAAAGAGTTTTTGGAGAGATTGGAACGGAACCCTTGACCCTAAACCCTATAATCGAAACCGTTTTTTACCCACCTATCTACCTTACATTGGAACCCCTGAATCCTGAATTCCTTGTACACCTACACTGTATACATAGTATGAAGCCCATGACCAATTAAGGGCCCATAGATAGGATCCAGAACCCTAAACCCCTAAACCCCTAAACCCTAAAGAGAACGGAGCCCCTATACAGGGCCCATGGCTAGGACCTTAAAGACCGTCTGAAGGGTTCTTCCTAGGACTGCTGCTGCAGTATTCTACGTGGCACTTAGGACCCCTACCAAGGGTTAACCCTTGGTACCTGTAATTGGAGAGTGTAACTGTAACCTATAATTGGAGTGTAAGGGAATTGAAAGGGGTTAAGGGTCTAAGGTCCAAGCTAAGTCCCATCGAGTATTGTTACTTGGGGCCACGCGCCATTGAATCTAATTAGGTCCGAGCCCAACTGGTTGTCGCAAAACGCTCTTTCCAGACTACCTAAACCCCAAACCCAAACGGTTTGGGGAAGACCAAATCTTTTTCCCGAAGTCTGCTTGGGTCTGGTTTCTTTAGTTTAGGGTGTAGGCTGTTCCTACATGGGTACTTCGCGGCAGAATTGTATCTTACATAGCTAGTGACATGAATGCATTCGTGTTGCTGAAGTCCACTCTCCGAGAAAGCCGGTTCCAGGTTTTGCTTGAGTTTTGGGGCATGGATACATTATTCACTAGTGGTGTAGTACGGAATAATGAAATTTAATCCCTAGCTGATCCAAATATAAATTCGACTCCCTTATTCCCTACAAAACCCCTTACATTTCCGCAGGATTCCTGACGAAGTGCCTAGAAGAAAACCTCCCTTCCAGGTCCTCAGTTCCTCTCCAAAAGTGCTAAACTGCATCAATCCCTAAACCCTAAACCCTGATCCCTAAATCCTACATAGTAGTTTCCATTTTCTTTTCCATCGTCCCCATATAACCCAAGTCCCAAAACAGTGCCTTCCCCTCAACACCCTAAACAGCAAGCGGTGTCAGCCTCTAGGGGCTCCAAGGACCCAAATGATAGGATGCCTTTAAAGGGGTTATAGGAAGATGCATAGGGATTATATAAAGGTAAATAGGACCCACATATTAGCACCTTAGGGCCCAAATACCGTTGGTTTAGGGCTTAGGGTTTAGGATTTAGGGTTTAGGTATTTGGGCCCTAAAGCCCTATTATTTGGGTCCTTGGACCATTAAGGAGCCATAAACCCCCGGATGAAATAAGCGCGCCTCTTGATGCTGGTCTAGCATCAGGCGGTACAGCATGTTGAACCCTACCTGTGCGAGGGGACGCGCCGCGCGCTTAGGGTGCAGCTTCTGTGATTACTGAGTTGAGGTTAAAAATAAAGTTCATTAAGGTACTGTAATAAGGAAGCCTCCAGTAATATTTACTATATATGCATACTATGATAACTTAAGCCCGAGCTCTATATGCCCATATTCTGGTAGCTGAAATTAAGTTCCTTACCCAGATTAAGGTGACGCCGTGTAGGTCAAGTCATAAACTCCTGGACACCAACTGTCACTTCACCCTCAAAGAACCATGCATCCTCAAATATATCCCTAAGGGTCCACGTACTCAATGGTTGAGTACTTAGGATTTGGATGCTAGCAGTTGTACCAGAAGGTTTAGGTAAGTATACCAGTATTGAGTACGTGCGTACTTGGACCCACCGGGTGCTTGTGTAGACACATATGTGCATGCATATATATATATATTACGCTATAGACATGAGCCTCTATGTGTGTATGTATATATGTATACACATATCTACTGCCTGCTTTTGCGCTACAAGTCTTTGTAGACCTAAACCCTACACCCAAAACCCCAAGCCCCCCATAAACCCCCAATCCTGAACCCTAAACCCTGAACCCTAAACCCTAAACCCTAAACCGCCCGCATGTCCCAGGTCTGCCATGACCCCCGTTTGGGCCTGCGCGTCCGGTTCGTCGTCTTGTGACGCCCATAGGTGACCTCCGAGTTTGAGAAACCCAGGAGCTTTAGGAGTTTAGGGTTTAGGGTTCAGTTCGCGAGAGGCTTGTATTTGGTTCCTGTGTGTGGGTTTGCTCTACTTTGAGCTAGGGTTTAGGGTGCATAGTGCCGAATTATGGTCTAATTCTTGGGGGTTTGGACGTCTTTGCTCCCCAAATGAACATTCACCCCAAAACCCCGAAATCCCACCTCGCCTCCTTAACTTCCCTTAGCTGTGGTCTATGTAGATCCTATTTGTGGGCATTCGGGCCATGGAGGGTAAGGGGCGCTGGGCATGTTTCTGAACCCTAAACCCTAAACTCCTGAAGCCTAAACCCTAAATTCCTAACCCCTAAATCCCTAAACCCCTAAATCCCTAAACCCTAAACCCGAAACCTCTAGGCCCCAAACCCTCAACCCTTAAATCCCTAAACCCCTGACCCCTAAACCCCTAAACTCTCAACCCTAAATCCCTAAATCCCTAAACGCTAAATCCCTAAATTTACCAAATCCCGAGAGAGCGTTGGCCTGGATTCACCGGCTGGGTGCGAGGCACTTCGGCGAGCTCCTGAAGCTCACGTGAGTAGTGTTTTTTGAACCTAGTACAATTATATTCCCTACGGTTTAGGGTTTAGGGTTTAGGGTTTAGGGTTTAGGGTTTAGGGAGGGTTTAGGGGGGTTTAGGGTTTAGGGTTTAAGATACTATACCCCCAAAAGGAGGATATAATCTTTCTCTATACTGGGCACCATAGTATCGCCAAATAAAATACTGCTCATGTCTGTCGCTATCATTTTCACATGGTTTAGGCCGTGGGGATTTAGGGAATTAGGGGGTTTAGGGACTTAGGGTTCAGGGTTTTAGGGTTTAGGGTTTAGGGCTTTGGGTTTAGGGCTCAGGGCTGATTAAGGGTTGCTGATTAAGGGTAGGGTTTCGGTACCTGGACCGCAGAAACACCCAGAACAAGAAAGAGGCTACTATGCTACATCGTTTTGAGATGTAGGTAATCCTGTCTCGACCATGGACCCCTTTGGCGTCAGGGGTGCTGGAAAAACACGGTCAAGAAGTCCCAGACCCTACTAAACCCTGAACCCTAAACTCTAAACCCAAAACCCTCAGCAGGGTGCAAGCTTCAGTAGGGATTAGAGATCTCTAAGGGTCCAAGTACTTAATAATCATATACTTACCCAAAACCTGTGCTATAATTACTATTATATACCCAAAACCCAAGTACCTGATTATTGTTACTTGGACCCTAGGGATGATGAGACAGCCCTCGGGCCCCTGTCTCGGGGAAAGGGCAATCTATAAAAGCTGGAGTCGAAGTAGCGTGGGTCCATGCGAAGGCCTCAAGTTATATCCTGAACCCTAAGCCCGGAACCCTCAACCCGAAAGGCTTAAACATTGAAAGGCCTATTACCTGCGTTAAAAGGACGACCCCTCTTGGACAATGTGCCCGCTTAAAGAGCATGAAGCCCTCTGCATGAATCGTACGCGCGTGATGGTTTGTCAAAACTGTGGTCTCTTCTTCGGCCCTGATTCTACAACAACCGCACAGATTTAGAATATTCGGAAAGCTGATCATGATTTTCACAACTCTCCCATGCGTCCCCGTGGTCGCTCTCGTCATCTTCTGACAACGTCGGCCCATGTGGCTTCATGGCCTACCGCTGCCTGCTGAGGCAGTCGGCGCCGAAAAGGTGGTGCTTTAATCTGGGACTTGCTAGATCAATCCAAAACCCTAAGGGTCCAAGTACCCAATAATCATATACTTACCCCAAGCCTGCCTAATTATAATGCTATTACCCTACACCCAAGTACCTAACTATTGGGTACTTGGACCCTTAGGGAAACCCAGAAGAAGGGTTAAACCCTGTCTGATATGAACTGATTTTCTTCGGTATCTTGTACCTTGTCAACCCTGGCCAGTGCCTAGAGATACGGAAGTAGTTCCTCGACTCCTTCCTAGCCTTGCCTAAGCCCTAAACCTCCAACTATCCTCTACTCTGGCCTAAGGGCCTTTTCAAGAAGGCCCTCTATCTGCAACCCTTGCTTGAATCTTCTCTGAGCAATTTAGGGTACTGGAAGGATTTAGTGTTTTGGGGCCTTGGCAGTTAAGCCCCCCCCTGGCCCAAGGAGCAGCCGTTGGTTCTTTCCGGGCTGAACTGGCTCGGCTACTGAATGATTTGATGCAGGGTCGTATTTAACTCAAGGGTGGAGGTTACGCTTACAATAGACATAATTATATAAGGGTTATGAAAGAATACTACTGAACCATTGCTAGATACTCAGGCTTCTACAGCGCTTCCTACGCTGCGGCAGCGCTGGCGGCGGCGATGAACTGGGCACTGGCCTACCACCCAAGCCCTGATCCAAAAAAAGTGGGTTGCTTTTAAGGAACTTACACTAAGCGTATACCCATATCATGGTAACTGAGTTTACGTTGCTTCAACCCCAATATTACCCCAGTTTCTATGTCATTTCCCATGTTCTTTTCCATTTGATTCTCCAGTATTGGGGGTAACCTAGTTTAAGTTCCTTTACAGCAACCCAAGGGAGGCCGGATACTATCATCCTGGACCCTCCAGCTACACTTTAATTATTCAGGTCTACGCACCTACTATGAGCACTATTAGCCCTATATCCCCAATTAACGGTACTAGGACTTTAGGGTTTAGGATTTAGGATTCTAGGAGGGTCCTGGAATACGCAAGGTGGAAGCATCATTTCTGTGGGGACAAGCCCTGTTTCCAACTGGCTCTTATGGGGTGGCCCTCTCCTTGTGTGTGTGTGCCAGCATTGATGAGGACCTACGGCGTAGTTGGGTCTGATTGCATCAGAAATGGAGTTAAACCCTAAATGCTTGAACCCTAAACCCTTAAACCCTAAACCCTAAACAGGAGGGCCACCATCGCTGAAGTCGTTGAGTAACTTACTTCTCTTACAGGCGCAGGCCCGAGACATCCCTAGCCATCTAAATATAAATACTATAATAGTTTCCATTTTCTTTTCCATTTACCCAATATAGCCCTCATAGAAATACTATAGTAGTTTCCATTTTCTTTTCCATCTACCCAATATAGGCCCGATATGTGAAGTCCTAGATCCCAAGTTCTTGGCCAGAAGCCCTAACTACCAAATCGTGAGCCCCTGCTGCCTTACACAAGTTTGATCATAGCCACTCAGCTTGCTGCATCCAGTGTATGACAGAGCGCTGTGTCATGTTTTTTCAGAGTAGAACTGCGAAAGTCCGCATAGAACACTGTGGCACACAAAACTGGATCCTCTAAGTTGCAGCGCATCCTGCTTAAACACAAACGTTCCCAAAACGTCGGTACTGTTCTATCTAGGAAGCAGTTTTGAACCTCGAAAGCCAAAAGCAGACTGCGCTCAAGGCTGTCGAGGTAGTGGTGGTTGTCGTCTGGGTTGTGGTGGATGTCGTCGTTGTAGTCTGCGCAGGTTCTTGGGGACTCCCACAGCCCCTGCTCATGCTGTAAGACGCTAGATTATGCAGAACGACTGGATGGGCACATATCTCAATGGAGCACCATGTGTTGTGTTTCCCACAGTCTAAACGGGCAGTCAAGTGGATCCTCCCCGAGCTGTAAGCCAGCATGTCTCGACCTAAGGGTCCTTTACATTACTTACATACCCCGAAACAATAGGATCCCTCATGTCAGGCGTGTGGGAAGGGTCCATGATTCTGAAACACCCACATGAGCCATAATTTGAACTCCTAGTATCCCCCCATAATAGCCCCTATAATCGTCCCGTATATAATCCCCCATATAACCCTCTTTAAGGAGTTCAGGCCATGGCCCAAACCCTAAACCCTCGACCCACACTGAACCCAAAGTAGACATTGAGCTTAGAGATCTAAGCGCCGCATGGCAGATTCCCAGCACATGTTTTGTTGGGGGGTGGTGTTCCCAAAATTAAGGGTCTCTTTCATGGGGGTTATAGGGGAGATAGAGATGTGTATAGGAATATAGAAGGTCTATTTCCAAAAATAGGGGTACCTTCTGAGGTAGCAATGATTATCGTATTTTCGGGTCTCTATTGGTGTCCTTCTGTTTATGGAAACTACGATATATCTTACACGTAGGACACAGGGACATTGCTGTTTGGGGCTTCTACTTTCTGTGAGGCATAGATTTTCTAGAACTTGATCAAGGTGTTGCTTGGACATGCAGGGGAAGACTTGAAATTCAACAATGGGTGGCCCAAAGGATCCAAATAGCACAATGTGAGCAATATCTATAGGCTTCAGGGCCCAATGCGAGTATTACTTGCATATATGGATCCCTAGGGTGGCGTTGAAAGCATCACTAGCATCCCGCACAACATGCTCAGGAGTTTGCTTTTGCAGCGCCTATGCCATGCCCACTGTGGTGGGTGTAATCCCTTCTTGACTGCGCATAAGTAGAACACCAGGACCCTCCTAGTACCCTTTATTGGGGATATAGGGCCCCTAATAGTAAGTACTTTGAATAGAGGGTAGCTAGAGGGTCTAAGCAGAGACTTGCTGGAGGACCGTCGGCGAAGCAGAAGCCTTGTGCACAAAACATGGGACCCTAAACCCTAAACCTCTAAACCCTAAACCCCAAAACTTCGGTAAGCATGAACCCTCCAAGATTTTGAGGTTGCTGGGCAAATGCAAGAGCTATAGCACTTGCTAAGCCTAATGGGAGGTTGGTTCTGTATCGCTCATACCACAAAACCCGGCATGACCTTAGTATACCATAGCACCATAATTCTTATATTATGAAGTACCTCTAGTCAGGCAGGATTTTTAGTATCCACCGGAGGAAAACAACAATCCCAAAAACATGAAATGCATCCTTTGCTGAGGCTGAAGCTGTGCTGGTTGTTGTGGTGGTCGTTGATGTCACGGTGCTGGTGGAAGTTGTTGTGGTGGTCGTAGACTGGCCGAACAAAATACGTGAGTATCACTGTAACACTAGAGTGGGGTGATTTGGGGGTCTTCTTGTAACCCCAACTACTTAGATTTGCTGGGCTATAGTTACTGCTTGCACTAAACTGTGCCTGGGATCACAGGTTTGCCAGCACGGTACGCAGGATAGGCTATGTGACGAAAAACCCATGTTATCTGCAACAGTAATTTCAGAAACTATAATTATGAGGGACTACAGGAACTTACTCAGTCATACGTTTCCATATAGTATCTTGGAGGTATATTGGGATTCTGGAAATTTGGGATTCTATCTTCAGCGTTGTAATCATTCACAATTCTCCCTATCCACAAACTAAAAGGTGTTGTGCATCAGCTCCTCGGTGGGGTTCTGGGTATCAGCTCGTGCGCCTCCCATTTGGCTCAAGCATGCGTTGGCATCTGATGGAGTTAGAGCGTCAGCGTGGATATGTGAACTATCTTCTAAACCCCTAGTGTCCCCCTTAACCAAGCCTATAATAGGAACCCTTCATAATCAATCCCTATATAACCCCCTTAGACTACAGCTCATGTGAAACGGGCTTCGCGACCGTAGTGCTAATTTACAAGGCTCATGAGACTGGCGCCAGTATATGCAGTGCGAGGGGCCCAAATAAGTAGAACCGAACTCTGCGGGCATGTCAAACTACCAGCATGCCAAGGTCACAAAAAAGTTGCCTGAACCCCAAAACTATGTAGAATAATGGTCTTTCAGGCTATTATTACGGGCTTTGGGCTATCATATTACCTAGTTTCGGGCGTTCAAGTAGTGATATTCCCGGCCCCTACATTATCAGCCTTTGATCATATTATGAGCGTTCGATCATAGAACGACCTGAACCCTAAACCTTAAACCCTAAACCCTACACCTTAAACCCTGAACCCTAAACCAAAAACCCTAAACCTTAAGCCCTAAACCGTAAACCCTTTGTGGTTCCCAGGTCCGAGATCAGGCTGAGGGCTGCAAACCTCTTGGTGCATTTGGGCATAGGTGGGGCCCCTCTAAACCCTAAGGCCCTAAACAGGGTTTAGGGTTTAGGGCTTCGGGTTTAAGGTTTAAGGATTAGGGTTTGGGGTTTAAGGTTTAGGGCTTAGGGTTTAAGGCTTCAGGCTCAGAATTACCTGAGGACCTGATATTATGTGGTCTTTGGGCCCAAGTTCTTTCAAACATGAGTTCTTAGGCCTTAGGGAAAACCATAGGGCTGGAAGTTCCTCTCGTACCAGTTCCAACGGATGTTGTGGCCACGATTTAAGAAACCACGATCTGTTGATAAGTATGTCTTGACAGAACTCTGAAATTAATAGAGGTAACATGGATCAGGTTGCCAGCGCTTGGAAAGCATGCGTAATACTACCTAGCTACTGGGCACAACACAAGCAGTAACAATCTCGTTCTTGACGAGCACAGCCTGTAAAGAACCACTTTGCAATGACTGCTGGACCTGGTCAACTCCAAATTGTTGCTGCTCCTACCCCAGCGTCCCCGAACATGAAGAACCTGCAAGAAGACCCGTTGGTCTGTACAAGCCCTCTGCAGCTCGGACACGAGGGATTTGGGAAGGTTCGCATGTAAACATGCACCGGACGGCTGTGGTGGTGCTGGTTGTTGTGGTGGACGTCGACGTGATGGTGGAGGTGCTTGTTGTGCTAGTGGTCTGAGCACAGCACGCACATGGGAGTCCGTCCTACATAATCCTTAGGTGCCCCACAGTCCTTCTCTTCTCCCAGTGAACCCTTATCAGGCATCTGTACCTTTTTGGTTCCAGGGCATTGTCTGGAGGGGTACCTAAGCACCTCAATGAACCTTGGAGCGCTGGATTCCGTGAAAGACGAATGAAGCTAAAAGGCAGACTCACCCCCAAACGAGCGTGGCGCGAGAAGCTATGTCACAATACGTGGCTTTGGCAGAATGCCATTCACCCCTAAACTCTAAACCCTGATTTCGTAAGCCTATGCAGACTAAGGAGGTCTTTGTAGGATTCCTAGGGATATGTGGGGGTTGACACAAACGCGTGGCCTGAAAATAGACCCCAATCTACTGCCATGGTTCTTATACAGGGGCCCCCAGAGGGGATCCCCTAATTTCCGGAGAGCCCGTTCTTGGACCCCAACACTTTCGAAGCAGCAACTTGCTGCAAGGGGAAGGGATCATAGGGTGGATACTACGCATCCTGCGTGACCCTCAGTACCTTGCACCTTAGGAGCTTGTTACTTGCTATAGTATACTAAAGCTACTAAAGCTTTGCCAATGTTTAGTTTCAACAGTATTGAATTCACTTCGAATCAATGATTCTGCAGCTGTGTCATAGCGCAACTTTGGTTCAGGGATGTACGGGAGCATCGGCTTTGAGGCTAAGGCGTACTGTAACCATCTCAACATCCAAGTACGCATCTTTGATATACATGTAGCCACCAACTGGTTCTGGAAAAGGGGCTGGAGACGCCCAACGCAAAAAAAGCCGAGGAGGCAGGTATGTGCTGAACTAAAAACCCCTAAACCCCAAACGCCTAAACCCTAAACCCTAAATGCCTAAACCCTAAACGTCTAAACCCTGAACCCTGAACCCGATACCCTAAACCCTGAACCCTAAACCCAAACCCCAAGCCTGGAACCCTAAACCCTAAACCCTAAACCCTGAACCCTGAACCCTGAACCCTAAAGCCTAAACCCTGAACCCTGGACCCTAGACCTTAAACCCTGAACCCTAATCTGGCGGGTCCAAATGCCAAGTATCTGGCGCTAAGTTTGGGAATGCTGCGGCTGGTGATGCTAGGAAATGTCGAGTAGAATTATGTGGCCCCAAGGGTCCAAGTACCCGATAATTAGGTACTTGGGTTTAGGGTAATAGTAATTATATTGCAGGTTTTGGGTAAGTATATGATTATTGGGTATTTGGACCCCTAGGGTGGGAAGTAGTTACAGTAGCGTGAATCCTAATCCCAAAGCTCCAAACTAGGCGGAAAACCAAAAATCGCTGGAATGGGGTAAGGGTAGTTATAAGAGGGAGAGGGAGGAAGAGATGAACAGAGCTAGAGATAGATACCTTATCTGAGCTATAGTCTAGACAGTATCCCCATCAATAACCTCTACATAATACTCCCCTATATAGTCCCCTATATATACCCCTTTAAGGACTTTAGACTACAGCTCATGTCAGCAGCTACCTAAATTATTAGTACACAGCTAAGTAAAGAATCGCTTTGGGGGGACCTATCGCTTTACAGGCTTTTTGCGCACTGTTGTCATCCATTTCGGTGGTATCGCTGTTGGGGGAGCCCTATCGCTTTACTAGGGTTTTGCTTATGTCCCTGGATTTTATCTTTGCCTGCTCTTGGCTCCTACACGATAATAAGAGCGGGCGCTCATGTGGGTACGTTAACCCTTGGAGTGAAGTTAAAGGGGGGGTCTCAGGGTGAAAGGCACCAAAGTGGCAATGGTTTAGGATTTAGGGTTTAGGATTACCCCCACAATCCCAAATCCATTTAAATGGCGCTGCAAGATTTCCTCCATCAACAGTATGACCCTAAGTACTACATTTTGGCTAAAAGAGTTGCAATACTTATAGTACTAAGATGAAGCAGTACTAAAAATAGTAACTACAATAATGCACACTCAGAGAAACATGCAGCTTCCTCTAGTGCCCGTCTAGATCTACATGGACTTGCCCAATACCATAAGATCCCCATATACCGACATTCTATCTACTTAAGGGGGACTATATGTTTTAGAGATCTTGAGGATTCAAAGTTTGTCCCTGACAACCTGCTCTGGGGCGCCCTGCAGTGATCGTGCTGGTCGTGGTGGTGGAAGTGCTGGTGGTCGTCAGGGTGCTGGTGGTGGTCGTCGTCTGGGCATGGCGTCGCGAAGTCTGAGATACTTTAAGCTAAACCTTAAGCACAAAACCCCAAAACCCAAACTCTAACCCCTAAAACCCTAAACCCTAAAACCCGAAACCCCTAAAGCCCTAAACCCTAGACCCTAAACCCCGAAACCCTTAACCCCTAATCCCCAAACCCGGGGTTTGGGAGCCCTAAGCTCTGGACCAAAGGAGTTTGGGGCCCTGGGCATCTAAGTCTGTAAGTCATACCTACCTAGGGCCCATAGACGGGGGACGTTATATCCTTCGGGTTTAGGGTTTACAGTTTAGGGTTAAGGGTTTAGGGGTTTAGGGCTTTGGGCTTTGGGCTATCTGGATGCCTAGGGTAAGGGATGTCTGGCCTGCAGATTATGGGAGTACGGTTGAGGGGCAAGAAGAACTTGCATAAATGGAGGTTTCCCAAAACTAGGGGTACCCTATGGGGGTCCCTCTAACAAGGATTACTGTTCTTTGGCGTGCATGTTGGGCCCCCATTCTGGGAAAACTACCAAGTCTCTTTGAGTACAAGGTACTGTAACCTTACCTTTGCTTAGCTAGGACTGAAGGAATCGATCCTCACAGTAGTCCCTATATAACCCATTCTAGTAGTTTCCATTTTCTTTTCCACTCCTTCAATCCCAGCTACCCAAATTCCAGTAACTGCTGAAGGAACAGTCCTGACAGTGGCCTGAAGCCTTAAGCCGTGATGAAGCGAGTATCTGATCAATCAATCAATCATAATCAATCAATTCATGACTCAACCAATCACTCAATCCTAAACCCTAAGCCCTAAACAATCAATCTTCCAGAAGCATTGCATGGCTACCACTTTCTCTGTAGCCTGGAGCCTTCATACGGCTGGCATAGAAGGTTTACAGCTTTATAACCCTAATATAACACCCAATATTACCCCAGTTTCCATTGCATTTTACATTTTCTTTTCCATTTGATTCTCCATCATAGGGGGAGAATATCCCAATATTTCCCCAATACATTGGGGTTTAGGCTTCTAGGTAGGGTCTGCAGAAGACTAGTCCTGAATCCAGGGCCGTCTCCTTCATACTTTGACAGCGTACCAGGTTCTCAAAACTGACCACTCCTCCGCACCCCCATGCACATGTTAGCCAATGTAGGTAACATTTGCAGACTTTAGTGCCCAAAGGTTCTATGTGTGTACTTGGATCCCTAGAACATGTTAGGTGTTGGTTTTAGGATATCTCATGCAGTAGCTTGCTGGAATTCGGGCTGCTCTACATACACACACATCAAATTCGGACACCGCATCCCTTCCCCTGTGCTGGCTCCTGCCCTAAAGCCGCAGCTATATAACCCTAAACCCTAAACTAGCCTAAACCCTACAAGCCTTAGCCCTAAGCTTGATGCAATGCAGCTGTGGTACCGTTTGTGTTGAGGTGCTCGTGGTTGAGGTGCTCGTGGATGTCGTTGTAGAGGTTGTGGTGGTAGACTGCACACGAACAGCCAGCGCTTAGGGGTTACGGCTTCATCGAGACTTAGGGTTTCAGTTAATGGTATTTGTGTTTAGGGTTTAGGGTTTGTCAAAAGAGCAGGCCCATGATATGTTTTTTTGGCATCTCAAAAAGGGCCAAGCTGGCTAAGCCGTTTCACTTACCCAAACCTCTACAGACCACAAGATATTATGCTTCCAGGTTCTTAGTAGGGAATGAGGGAAAATAATCTCTATATAATCTCAATATAATACCATCCCTTATGCCCTACTATGCCCCAGTAAGACACTATGGGCTTGGATCTTTTGAGGTTCTGTTCCAGCACGACACTAAACATGTGGCATAGAAAGCTTCCGACGATTCCCAGTGGAAGAACACTTGTCTGCCTTTTCCAAGGGTTGTGGGCCGTACTTGCAATACAGATCACATGGATCCCCAAAACACCGGCCGCATCCTAAAGGAACCCGGAAGGGAAGACTAGTGCAGCAGCATCCACGTGTATTTAATTAGTTAAGCAAGACACATGTGTGCAACCTCATGCTGAGAAGTTCTGCATATAGGGAGCTTCAAGGCATTATCTTTGCGCTGAAGAATAACCATTGCAACTTGTCTCCAACTCTCTATTATGCTCCCACCTCGAGCACAAAAGACTAATAATAGCAATAATAGTAATGATACTAATAGCAAAAAAGAGTTCAGGTTTAAGATTAACTGAACAACAGAAGTAGGTAAAATAATGGCCCAAAACCCCTAATGCTAGCCCAATGGCCATTATTCTACTTGTGGGGTTCAGGTATGGCTTAAGAATTTGGGAATCCAGGGTTTGGAGCTGCGTCTCTGTTGGGGAAGAACGTCTGTTGCTCATGGCTAGCTTGCAGCAGCAGAGCACAGAATAACCTTTAGGGTTTCGGGTTTAGGGTTTAGATTGTTCCTTCATTGCGGGAAATATGCCTGATACAGTATATGAGTTGTTCTCGAAATCATGGGCCCTTTTGATAACAGATTACATTACGGCACCTCATACTTGGGGGTACTAGAATAAAAAGGGACCTGATTTTGGAACCAACACCATATGAAGACCTACAGAAGAAACTCAGCTTTGCCGGACGTCCCAACGGATCCTAAGTATCTAATGTGGTACATTGTAGGGCTTCTATACTTTTCAGCTAATAGTCTGGTCAAGGTCAATATTCCCCTTACAGGTAACCAGGTAACCCAGGCCCCTGATGAATGAACCCCCTCCCCTTAATAGGGATTATAATCAGGATCCTAGTATTTATGCCCTTAAAAGGAAGTGGTTAATTAATCATGGGCCCCAAAACCCTAAACCCTAAATAATAGTTTGCATTTTTCGCTATCCCTATATAACCCTATATATATATGTGTATATATATATATTTCTATACATATACATATATATATGTATATATGCATATATACACGCTATATAACCCCTGTCTAATCCGGGCCAACCATGGGTCTACATTACTGTTGACGAGTGTTGGTGACCGGCTTGGGAAGCCTGGGACTCGCTAGACAGTCGCATGGCTGGCCCTCCAGGAGCACGCATCCAAAAGAACAGTATAGGGGTTAGGGTTTAGGGTTTTAGGGTTTAGGGTTTAGGGTTTTAGGGTTTAGGGTTTAGGGTTTAGGGTTTAGGGTTTAGGGTGTAAACCCTATAACCCCAGTTTCCATTTCATGTTCTATTGTCTTTTCCATTTGATTTTCCGTTACAGGGGGATAAGACCTTGAACCCTATGTCACCCATTTGATTCTCCAGCATCCCTATACTAGCTCAATATGATAGGGGTTAGGAAGAACAAGCTCCAAAGGCTGGCTAAATTGAAGCAGCAAACCCGAATCAGCCCCCCCAGGGCTCACTGAAAGGGAATCTTTGAAAGAAAACATGCTCAGGCTTCGGCGGTTGTTGTGAGGGTGGAGGTGGTAGTCGTAGTCGTGATGGTGGACGTTGTCGTGATGGTGGTGGTCTGAGGTTGCTAGAGGGCTGGAGTCTGGTTCAGGGGGTGAAGCAATGTTCTTGTAAACCCTAAAACCCTAAACCGTAAATCCTAAACCCTAAACAGATCTGTACTGCATCTCTAAGTTTTCACAAATCAGCCTTTGTTCGGCTCACTCTGAGTAGATGTTCTCTGGGTCCAAGTATCGTATCTCCATAGTAACTATAATGTAGCACCTGTGTTCTCACAGAGATTTTTAGGCCCTCATCTGATGTTATTTGGGTACCTGGACACAAAGGAGTTGGATGCGTTTGTCACCCAAACCTTCAACAAACCTCCGCTCTGTACGCTACTAGCACACCACCTGGGATTCGAGGAAACTTTGCACTCCCTCGAATACCCTGCACCTGAGGAATTACAACAGGTTCGGGATTACAAGTGTACTTCTAAAGTCACGCATCGGGTACTCTGATCCTAAGCTAGCTCTTACACTGTCAAGGCACTTTAGCAGGGCTCAGCGATTTCGATTCCTAGGCTGCTTGAGCATTTCTTTCGTAAGGATCGGATGCCCCAGAATCATAAACCTTGCAGCTTAAGTTCACAGGTTTTTTTTTAAAGAAGGGCGTCTTGTTTGAGGTCATTGACAACTCCAGCCCTATGGCGGGTAGACCAGACCGCAAGACATCAAATCTGCCTTGATTTTTGGAAGAACGAGGGACCGACTCCCAGTAGCAAAACATTTCTAGCTACAGGAGGGGTCCGTGGGAAAAATGAAGCAAGACGTGTAAATGTAGTTTCGTGATTATGAAGATTTAACGTCCAAGCCATACATGTCATATTCATGTTCTGGAGCCACTTAGGAATGCTGCAAGCGTCTGCAAGCGCAAGACATCTGAACCAAATAGAGCTAACATAGTGCTTCAATTGGACGAAGCAAAAATGGAGTCTATCGTTTTCTGTTTGAAACGTGTGGACTGAGACAGAAACCGAAAATGGCGTTCTTTGAAGGCTTCCATCTTGCCATTCAATGAGTTCTAAGACTAGATACTCCCGGGAAGCTCTGTGGCAGGAAAAAACAATAGAAGAATGCCTGAAAAAAACAGTTGCCAAAAAAAAAAAAACAAACTCATCCTGAATAGGGACCCCTGAATCCTGAAAACCTCAAACCCTGAACCCCCAAACCCAAAACCCTAAACTCCTCAACCCTAAATACTCAAACCTAAAACTGCACAGAACTGGATCATCTCTCGGGTTGAGGCAGTGATCGTAGTGGTGGAGGTTGTGGTTGTAGAGGTGCTCGTGGAGGTCGTGGTGGTGCTCGTGGACTGAAGTCGAAGCTAGCAGTCCATTCGGTTTAGGGTTTAGGGTTTAGGATTCAGGGTGAAGGTGGAGGACTTTGGGGTTTAAGGTTTTAAGTGCAGAGTTTGGGGTGTAGATTGGAGCTTAGGGCATAGTACATTTCACAGTTTTCAGGCTTTGGAACATGCTGCCTTCCACTTTGCTACCCTAAACCCTAAACCCCAAAACCTAAAACCCTAAAACCTAAAACCCTAAACCCTAAAACACTAAATCCGAAACACCCAGGCCCAAGTTGGGCCCGGGGATCGTGAGCCCAAGGGGATAGGCTGTGGCATGATTGAATATGGAGGGCCTGCACCTGCATGGTATGCCGCAAAATAGGTAAAATAATGGCCCAAAACCATAAAAATGCAACAAAAGCTGTTGTTCAAAATACTTTTGGGGTTCAGATAGGGGTTTATAGGGATATATAAGGATGTATAGGGATAAGGGTTTAACTGAGGTTTCTGGTTTGAAGAACAAGCAAGGGGACAAACGATTCAGTGGTTTCGATCACATGAAGCCACCGCACTTGCCTGAATTTCCTGCGGCTCATCCCATGTTGATGCTCAGGAAACGTCCTCCCCTCACCCCAGCCAAGCATTCTGAGGCCGCTGCGGTGCTGGTGGTTGTAGTAGTTGTGGATGTGGATGTGCTAGTGCTAGTAGTCGTGGTCGTGGTGAACTGCCAACATGCACTTCAGCTTGTGGGGCAACAAAATGGAACTCGGTTGCGACAGTGGCGAAATATGGGAAATTGCACAAAAAATGGGCTCCTAGATACATTACGGATCTATGGGGATTCTGGAGGCCACTGGAAATTTCTTGGTTTGAGATATGGGCTTGGGGCTGAGGATCTGCTTCTAACGTATTGCAAGGATTCGGGGCCTTTAGGATTCCGCCCCTGCCTTGGTAGTAGTCTGGCTGCAATACCCAGAGGGTCCAAGTACCCAAAAATTAGGTACTTGGGATTTGGGGAATAGTAGTTATAGTACAGGTTTGGGGTAAGTATATGATTATTGGGTACTTGGACCCTTAGGGATATCCCAACGCCCTGAGGCCATAACTGGAGTATACGGGCCACGGTGAATTTGGTTTCGTGTAGGAGTGAAAAATTTGAAGATGCAGTGCAGCTTGGTTATCAGGAAATATTATTGGTAATGTTTCCGGCATCTACATTCTTCCACTTTACTGCACCTAGCGCATCACGACGGTCTCAGATTGGCCAGAAGGCCGCAAACTTGTCAGCATGACCGCCTCGCCTTCCACGAAAAAGCACCGGTGAATCCTATTTAGCGCCTCTACTAGAAACCCTAAACCCTAAACCTATAACCCATATAGTAGTTGCCAATTTCTTTTCCAGTTCCCTGTAGCCCTAATCCCTCGTGAAGAAAGAACCTCTGCGAACAACTAAAAGCTTCGATAAAGTGATGGTTGGGGATTACGGCTTGAGGAATCATGGCATGCAGGAGCGATCACCCTGAAGTGCTAAGACATTCACTCACACAGCCTGAGTAAGGATTGTAGAGACCAAATTGCCAAACACAGGGAACAACCAAGCAGAAATCAGCACTCCGTGGAAAACACAAATCTTTAACTCCAAAGCCCGCAACGCCGTGTTGTGCCTTTTGGGCGCCACTCAAGATTTGAGGTTCAGGATCTTTCCAGATGCAAGGGCTGGACTTCTTCCCAAAACAGCAATTTCAGAGGGGTTACATGGCGTTGAGGGTTTGCATTTAGGATCTGCTTAGAGGCTAACTCTGAAAGTCTCACATGTGCAGATATCAGAGCCTGATTCTTTACGTACTTGGGATGGAGCAGTACTGTCAGCCGCTCATACTCAAACACCGAAAATGCTTCTGTAAGCCAAGAACACTTTGGTAAGCCACGTCTCGGTGGTGTCACTAAACACTCTATGGAAACCATTGCGATCCAGATTATGCTTGGTGGCATTGCTTTCCGGTTCTACGTAAACGGCCGCGATGATGTATGTGACGGGGTTGACACGGGAGTTGATGACGAAAGCGATGCGATGTTGATCATGCAGATGGCAGCGCTGGTGATTTCCCGACACACCTACACCCTAACTCCTCAAAATCCTAAACCCTAAACCCTAAATAGTAGATTCATTCTATTCTCCATTATCCCTATATGACCCTATGGAAGTCTATCAAGCCCCAACACCCATAAGCCTCATACCTCACTCAAACAACCTTAACTTCTAATCTCACCCTAAGGGTCCAAGTACCCAATAGTTAGGTACTCGGGTATTGGGTAATAGGAATTACAGTACAGGTTTTGCGTAAGTATATGACTATTGGGTACTTGAATCCTTAGCGTCACTGCCCTATCGAAGGGTTCAAAAGGTTGGATCAAGGAAGGTGGGGTATAGGAAATAAGCCCCAATATAATAGAGGATATACTAAGGATGCCTTAACCCACCTGGTAATTTCCCAAAATAAGGAGACTTCAATATAGACACCAATATACTTCAGTCCCTATTATGGGGACCCCCCAAAAAGGTACCCCTAATGTTAGGAAACCCCCACCTACCTTCATCCCAGCTTTTGAGTCCCCTGACTTTAGCACCTCACAGGCTGTCTTGCGGCGCGCAAGAACTCCTTCGAGCTCAATGTGGCCTTGGCAGCCTGGCGGTGGAGATAGGGTTTAAGGGTTTAGGGTGTTAGGGTGTTAGGGTTTAGGTTGAGGGTTTAGAGTTTAGGGGTCAGGAAAACAGCATCATGGTCCAAGTACCCCAATATGATGTGAGCTGTAGTCTGAACTCTTGAAAGGGGGTTATATAGGGGAGTATTATATCGGTTATAAAGGGGGATACTAGGAGTTTAGAACATAGCTCATGTAATTTGGGCCTGACTGCATGCTGGTGTAAGTGTTTTGGGCCCAAAATACATGCTCTTTTGGGTACTTGGACTCTTATAGACATGGGGCTTAGTGGGTGGCATGGGGCCAGTTTGTCTTGAAAGCGGGTTGTCTCTGGAATAACATCCTCTTATGTCCTCATGATGGCCATAGTTTGCTGTCTTCGTGCTATGCAAGCGCGCGCTTCGCAAGTATTTGAGATGCTGTAGTGGCAGTACGTGTATGTTAGGTCTGTGTGCAGCTGAGTACGACTGCGGATATGAAACTGCCTTGTACAACCTTGACATAACTGGTTGAAAAAGGTCCCATGCTGCCCTTGAGTGTAGAGCTAAATCTCTTGAGTCAAAAAGGTTTGGACTCACAGGGCTGCCGTCTGAGCCTATCATGAGACTGTAAACCCTACTTGACTAGACCTGTAACAACAACCCCTAAATCGTAAGCCTTAACCCCTAAAGCCCAAAGCCCAAAACGGTGCTAGGGCATAATCGCTCAAAGCCACACGGCCAGAGCCCTAACTCGGCTCTGGGTGCAGAGTTGTTATTGAAGAAGACACCATAAAGAATTCACGGCAACAGTGGGCTTACCCCAGGGGCATGCTCGCTGCCTAGACGCTTTGTTTCTTTGTTTGTTCCTTTATGCAGAGAGTGTTCTGAGCTGGAGCCCTTGGTATGCGGTTAGAGTTTAGGGTTGGTTTGGGGTTTAGGGGTTAGTCTTACGTTGTGTTGGTTTTCATGCTTTTGGGGCTCCCAATCAGAATGAACCTAGATTGAACACGCTCAGTAAATGCTTCAGCGATGCAATTCACCTCATGGCAACACACATGTTCTCCAAAACAATGCTGTTTTCCGCTGGAGAAAAATCTGGCAGCCTCAACCCCAAGCTCCCTCCGCTGTTTTTGTGTACCCCATTGTCCGGTAGTAGAATTGGCCAAAGCATAACAATAATTCTTGACAGGGGTCGTGAAGAGGCCTTATCGCAGAAACCTGGACCAAACTCAACAGACTCACAACCAAACCATAGACATTCAAGTAACAACAGAGGGTCCCATGTACCTATACAGGGAACATTGACCCCAACCATATTATTCATATTAGTATAGAGGCCCTACATTGTACCATATAGATACTTAGGATCTTTTGGGAAAGTTTGACCAAACAACTTGCCGCATGGCAAATCCCCGGAAACACCGTACGCAATCACTCAGTGGCGCGTTCGACGAGGAACGTTCCTGCTAAAATGCACTCCACATGCCGGCCTGACAGATCTTTTGACGCTTTTGATGCTTGCCTACGTCCTCAAAACCTGGAACTAGGAGGCTGTAGCACATGATGCGTCAAACACTCACCGTAACACACACCCCGTCCAGGTTTCCCAAGCAACACAAAAGGATCCAGTGCGGTATTGAGGAGATGCATACCCCCTGAAAGGGATCCTTAACAAAACCCAGAATGAAGCAAGGCCATGATGGGAACCTTCATTGGTCCAGCACTCGCGTGCAGGATCCCATGCATAGCTGACTGTCTCCGTATCCTTGGCTGTCTGAAAATGGGAACCCTGAGGGCCCTCGGGATGTGTATCATACATGCATACATACGTGTATGTGCGTATGCATGTCATGTATGTGTAAATGTGTGGCTTCCAAGGGGATTATGGCAGTTCCCTGTTAGGGTTATATAGGGGCTGTTTCTGAAAACACCTATTCGAATGAAGAGTGAGTGTAGCCTTTGCTGACAGCTTTTTCATTATACAGAAGAGGCATCTTGAAACTTGTTCTCTACAGATACATTTAGGGGTATATAACGGGGGTTACATTGGGGCTATATTGGGATAATGGAAAAGGAAATGGAAGCTACTATAATGGGGCTATGTAGGGG